>JXOV01014686.1:0-22592 GCA_001014945.1 Clogmia albipunctata
AGCACTTTACCTAACTGAATTGCACAAAACTTTTTATCTTCTGTTATAGACTATCATCAATATGTGGTTTTGAATAATAAAAGTCTGAATAATCAAATCATTTCTTTAAATAAATTTTATGCATTTTGTTGCTTAAAATTTGCTCTGTTGAAGTCGTTTTATAGCACAAATGCTTTAAGGAATTTTTCAAAGAACTAGTGCTTTTTCATTTTTAAAATGTGACATCCGTATACAAAAGTCATCAATTAGACATATTGATATTTATATGAAAGTTATTTTGATCATCATCAGTTTGCTAGCCAGTTTTCATCCGACTTTGACAGTCTTCGTTTCGCAGAAACAACAGAGCACACTTCTTATCAAACTTTTGTAAATCTGCACTTCTGAGGGCCATGTAAAGGTCGGTGATTCCATTGTCTTTACATTCTTAACTAGTTCTCTGTTCCCTAGTTATTCAATTACTTATTTCAGCCAATGTATCGTCGCCATTTATAATTATGAAATCAAAGTAATTGAAGCTATCAATTATCTCGATGTCTTCCTTGTCAATGTTGAAGTATTTTGCCCCTCTACTCCTGGTTTCCTGCCTACCGTTTACAATCACGGTCTTGGTCTTACTAAGGTTAATTATGATGCTCATCTATGGCATTGGTTTCATTTCTGAAATAAATAGTAATTGGAATTGTTGACCATAATTAAACACGAATAAAATTCCAGAAAACGAATTAAATGAATTTTTTAGGATATAGTAAACGTGCGCCAGCTAGAAAGGCAGCAAGCTAAATTCATACAAAAAAGAACAGTCTGCTTTGTTTTAAACTCGGTCTCAAACTGTGTCAGCTTTAAATGTATTGTGTTTGGAAATTACCAAATTGAGACGTTCGCCATCTTGCATTAGTATTGATTTTGTGTACTAATATAATTTTAATATTATTATTTCTTTATGTTGTCTTTCTACAGGGTTTACGCCTAGTGTAAAAAGCTCATGTATTGACAGGCTTTTATCAGCGAAATAGAACATACCATGAAGAATGCCATCCTTTTCATGACTTTCATCTGTACCCATTTTGAAATGGCAGCTAATTACTAGTGGAAAGATCGGGTTTATCTCTTCAATTATGTGCACTCCATCCAGGGTTTGACAATCTATCTGAGTCGAACAAATAGTAGTAACTATAACAATTGTTCGACGGGTGAGGCCGGAGTTATTGTGTTTAATTATGTGTACTAAATTCAGTTTTAACAAAATGTCATTTGATTTGGATATTTATTTGCTATTTATTAAAGAAATTTAAAGTACAAAATAAAACAATCCATGCAAAATAAATCTTTACTTAAGAAAAAAGCTGCCAAGTGAAAAAAATCTTCAGTTCCAAAATTTCAATAGATCTCGAAAAAAACAACTTGGTAAAGCTTAAATTTTTAACTAGAAAAATATTAATTCATGAATAAATCATAGAATCAAATCAATATTTTATTATAGAACCAAAACAAGAACAGAAAAGAAAATATTTTTTAATACAAACTTTGTACTACAAAGTGCTAATTTTAAGTAAATTTTGTTATTGTTTGCGGATATTGAGAAATTTATAATTAAAGAGAATTTTTATATGAACCACTTTTAAGAGGGAGCATTGACTACTAAATTATAAAATATTTTATTGTTAAAAAATATTTCAAAGACTTAACGTTTATTATTATAATATTATTAGTTTACTACTAAAAGTTGTCTATTAAAATATTTTATCAAAACAAATTATCCCTTCAATTTAAGATTTATATTTTAAGGATTTAATCAATAAATCCTCATTATTAAATCAAATTTAAATGAAATATTATACGTTTGAATATTTCTTAAAAACCACTGCAAAGTAATTTGCCTTTTACACTCCATAATATAAAATATTCATATGACGACAAATTCTCCAGAAAAGCGTATAAAATTGACGCATGGGCAGTTTAGAAATTGCCATGTGCTTCTTAACGGTAGAATGGAATTACCGGTTGTAAATCTTTCCAATAAATCGCCTTTTTTCATTCAGTACTGAATCTCATTTGTAAGGGAAAGGACATTTCGAAGGAAAACCAATTGCGTGTTAATGCGAATTTGAGTATGATTTATTTTTATTACAATTTATTTATAGCTTTGTTTTTGAATAATCGTAATTAAGAAAGGTTTCGGTTTTACTTTCGTTTCCTTCCTTCGATGTTAATTAAATACTTAATAATTCTTTTAAAAAATTTTGAAATTGTTAAAGCAACGCTTCTTATAACAAAAAAAAACAAAAATGCAATTTGCTGGAAACACAAGCCACTGCGATTACTGCACAAATCCTATTATTTTTTGGTGACCATGCGTAAGCGATTTCTGAAAGCCAGCAAAATACACGAGGGAGGTAATAATAAATTGACGTGAATAAACATTGTACCGAAGCAAAAGCAACCCTAACAACAAATAAAATTGTAATGATATGTTTACATAGTATCCATGTTATTTCGGATATAATAAACTGGTCTTTACAAGACTTTAGCTTGAAATTGAATTGAAGTCTTAAGTTTCTGTTCAGAAGTAACCCTAAATTAGTTTTTAATTATACAAAATAAAGGCTTTACCCATTATTAAACTTAATATTTTTTAACGAACATCAAGATCAACTCATAAAATATTACATCTTTAATTCGGATGCGGACTTACACCTACGAGAAAATTAATTGCCCACCTACAATTTTCATATTTCCTATAATTGCAAATTTAAAAAGCATTAAATTTTAAAAGTTATTATGCAGTTTTATCTATTGATATGTCTGGTATCTAAAATCAAAAGAAATTCTTTATAAATGATAGAAGTATTGTTCACTTTTTAGTGAAAAGTGAAGAATTGCACAAAATCAATAGTCAAAATCAAGTCAAAAATATAGGAGTGCTATTCTCCACAAAATAGTTATTTAAACAACAAGGTTAAGGCTTTAAACAACTTTAGTGTTTAATAATGCTTATCAACAGTGTATTATACAAAGTTTTATGTATTTTTAAACAAATTAAAAGAAAAATCTTAAAAATTCTTCAAATTTCTGTAAAAATATATTTTATTCTGTTTCACACACTATACCTGATTTTGTTGCTTATTAAAAATATATCAATCGTAATGTGGGAATAAAACATAACGTAATTGTATTTGAATAAATTAAAATAAACCAGTGTAACGGTTTTGCATTTTCGTTTAACATTATTTTCATTGCACCGATCACTGAAATTAGAGAAGCTTTTTTGGCAATCGCTGATTTCTACGATACAATGGTAATATGTGGGTAATAGTTTTCATTGCCAATGAGCTAATCACTCATTCCAATTAAACAATGATTAACGAAACATACACAAAGATCGCATTAAAAGTTCCTTATGTCCCCCTGTTGAGATGAAAAGGAAGGAAAAAAATAGTTTTCAATGATGTTTATATTTCTATTTCATAATAAAATGTGCATTCGGAACAGAATTTTTAAATATCAATATCCATAACTGTAATCTGAGAGTTTCGTCAATAATTGTCAGTAATACCCCCAGTATCAAAATAACATTTCATATAAATTGATGAATTTCGTTTACGGAGGTCACACTATAATAATAAAAAAACACTTGGGATATAGAAACGACTTCGGCAGAAGGAATTTGATAATAATGTCATAATATCAATTTTTAGCAACAAAAATGCATAAAAATACTTTAAGAGTGTGAATTCTATTTAACCAATTTTTAACTATGAGCATGACCTTTTATACAAAAATAGGCTTCTCAATGGCTATGTCGTAAGTGATCAACCGGATTATAAGAAAACATAAAATAAAGCAATACTCGTACTCAGTTTATGTAAATAATAGTTATTTATACAACATAGTCGATAAGATAAAACATTATTAAACACAAGAATTGTTTTAAGCCACGAGCGTAGCGAGCAAAACAAAAAAGATTGTTTTATAAAAGTTTGTTAACTTTGTTTTGTTAAATAAAAATTCAAATTTTTGATATTGCTCATTATAAAACTTAAATTGATGTCAAATTGCTAACCTTTCAATACGAAAAGATTTTATTTTCTCAAACGCAACCTCTTATTATTATATTGTAGTAAAAATTAAACTGAAAGTTTTAAGTTGTTATGATTTTTTCCAACCAGGTGAACGGAAGGTAAGTCACTGTTTGAACGCGTTCAAACAATTCCTAATCCGATTTGTTGGTTGTCCGAACTGTTTGTAAAGGGGCTCCCACTGTATTTACAGAAAAAGTATATCAGTTCAAAAACATTATAAATATTCTTAACTCAATTTTTTCAATAAAATTTTACTCGAATTTATTAGAATAAAAAATCTAACAGATTTAAGTGGCATATTTTTCTAAGAGACATAAGAGCCAAAGAAAAAAATGTTTTCTAATAGCATTTTACAAAATGACATAAAGAAATAACTTTCAAAATATTGTTAAATATTATATCAGTTCAGACCGGATTCTTTAAATTTATTCACAACAATTTAGTAACAAACTGGATAAGCGGAACATGTTAAAAATTGATGTAACGATTATCTTTACTAATTGTTATCGAATGTGGTTTATATTATACTTTATGTAGCTTTGAATAAATTCTTAGAAAATACAATAGAAGCCAATTGATTGATTGTGATAATACTGTTGGAACAACGAAGGGTAATCAATGTCAAAATGTTCTGTCTTACAGGGAATTTTTGCAAACATTAAGTGCAAAATACCATGTTTCTAGTATTTTACTTGTGTTTTTATATATTTGTTTGTTAAATTTTTATTTTCTTATCAATTTAATATCCTTAACTCTTATATCATTTAAATAACTCTTTAAAACTAATTTTTGAAATATTTGTTGTTGTTTTATTTGAAATGACGAACTGAGACATGTCATTGACTTGGTCATTTTTTCCAAGACTTGTTAGTCTGTCAAGTCTTTGAAAATGACGTTTTTTGCCAACTCTACCCGGAGTGTTCTTAATAAGAGACTTCTACTCCATTTACTTAATATTTGTAAATGGTAAGAAAAAAGTAATTACTTTGCCAATTATTTGAAAACTAATCCCAAACTTGTCGAATACAATTTCCCTTAAAATAAGCCATTAAAGTCAATGAGATTTAATCCCTGTGGAAATACATAATATCAAACCGAACTTGAGATGAAAATTTTATTCAAAACCGAGCTAATGTTTGCTAAAAGAAAAGAAACCCCTTTGGTGATGTTGAACAACATTTAAACTAATGTTTGCAGTCGTCTTATGCTGACCAAACTTTTCGAGCATTATGTTTTAAATTTATTAGTTTCTCTACATTGGCGAAATGCGAAAAGAAAAAACATTTTCTTACCCAGCAGTTTTTTGTGCCTTCATAAGAAAATTAAAAAATAACTGTAATGGAATTGGGAGACTTTCCTCGCATACAAATAAACTTGTACTCAAATGTAAAATATTCATATAGAGATATTTACATCCCCTTTCCCCCTTGAATTTCTCCCCAATTCAATAAAACCTCGCACATATCGGTCACAAGTGCCACGAATTCGATAAATTATGCCAATTTCATTCCCTTCAATTCCCTTTATTGGGCCCGAACACAATAAATATAAATGGAATAAAATTCGCGTTCGCCAATTTATGTCAATTATAAATTGTCAAATATAAATTCGCAAAGAAGCGTATGATATAATGTAGGAAATTTCCCAATTACATAAATAGAGGAAGGATGGAGACAGAATGCCGTGGCACATCTTTATGTAAAATATCTCCAACAGACAAAGAATAAAAATCTGCTGTGAGCACAAAAAAGATAAATTCCATTTAACGACGTCACATTTCCAGCTCTCTGGCCTATTGTACTTCGATATGAACTACTGTTTTTGCGCCAGTTTATTTGCCAACAAGAAAATGTCAAACTGGCTTTAAAATGGCACAAATTCAGTGGCATTTATAAATCAATATATCGTCATGTGGGTCACTTTATTGATTTAAATTCCATGGTCGTCCTCACTGTTTAATTTGTCTTATTTTACAGAATTTAAAATAGAAAATTATTATCATTACGTTTTAAATATCCTTTAAATATGAAATTATGTTGCTGAGCAAGGTTTCACAATGGGACTTAAATAAAATATTAAGACGCTACTCGACGTTACTATGTCCAGACGTATTGAAGCATTTAAAATATGGACATTTATAAGACAAATGCAAATTTGCTAATCCGATTGAATAAGGGAACCGAAGTATTAAATATAATTAAGAAAGGAAGAGAGCACGAGAAAACAATATATAAAATATATGATCTTAGTACAGAGCAGGAGAGAAGATCGCCATCTTCGTTCCAATATTTAAAACATATCTAATCATTTGCCATACTTTCACAATTGACAATTCAATATCATGACTAGTTTCTGTAACAAACAAAATAAACAGAAGAAACATGACACATATAGTATACCACAAAGAAGACCCATTCTTTATAACTTTTATCTGTATCCATTTTTTGAATAGCAGGAAATTACTAGTATTAAAGCTTTATATAATTCGGTTTATCTCTTCGATTCTACGCATTCAATCCAAGCCTGCTGAATCGAACATACGTAAGTAGTTGTTCGACAATTGAGGCGGGAGGTATTATTTTTGTAAATCTAATTAAACACATATTTGTCACAGATTGTTGTGAAAAAGAGCAATAAATTTAGAATGAAAATAACTACAGTATGAACAGAACTCGAACCTGGGCCCATCGAGTGGAATTCAGTGGCAATGTTTAACTAATTGCGCCACCACGGCCCGTTTTTAAGGACTGGGATCCTTTAGAGACACGAGTGTATCAAGTTTTGAAACACATTGGTCGTTCAATATGCTCACCGATCGCGTTTCAAACAAAAGTTAATGCATTTTTCAAGATATTAATACAAAAACGTAAAAACAGATTTTGTTTTCCAAATTTCAAATTTTAAATTAAGCTCTCTGTCACACGCTTTTGGAAAGATAGAGAAAGTATCATATCATGTATCCCTCACTTTCACACAGTTTAAGTAGTCGTAATTCATAAAGAGGTCAGGTATTGGTGTTTCATTAAATATTGATTTAAAGAAATATTTATCTGTTTAAACAGTTAAATCAATTACTAATAAAAAAAATTCACTGCGCAAGACTTAGTAATATAAATTTTATTTGATGTTTTTTTCATGGAGGTCACACTTTAATAATAACGAAAAAGTACTAATGCTTTAATAGCTATTTATATTTAATAATGCTTATCGACCGTGTTTTATACTAAAGTTTATCTATTTTTTTAATAAATTAACAATAATTAAAAAAAACATTCGTTTTCAAAAAATTAAATTTAAAATTTGTTGTCTCTCTCATATTGTGTTTGTGACCTTTTCTAACTAAATGGGAAGATGAAGAAATCTAAATCTTGTTTCTATTACTCGCACATAGAAAATATCACGTTGATCTTTCTATTAATACCTTACATATCAATTGAAACAATCTGTGATGTTCTGTTTGAACCTCCAGTATTAAAATTCATATAAATTGATGGATTTCTTTCACAGAGGTCACACTTTTATAATAAAGAAAAGTACTAGTGCTTTAATTAATTCTTTCACGTGGGCTATAAAAACGACTTATACAGAACAAATTTTAGTGCCATTACATCAATCATGCGAGTATGCAACAAAATGAATTAAAATATTATTAAACTTATAAATAAATACTAAGAATATCTATTGAATTTTTTCAGCACAACATTCTAATTTTCGAAATCCAAATTGATTGATCATTACAATATATTCTTGAAGTCCTCTAATACCAATATCCTAAAAACTATTCCGTTTAATAATAGATTAAACGACTTTTCCAATATGTTGAGCATTAGAAATACTTCTGTTATTTAAACCAATATTGCATAAATATGAGAAAAATTCCACTCATCATTGTCCTTTGATTTGATTCTACGTTTGAAGTAGAGACTTTTTGTCATCATTAAAATTTTATGGTTCACTCAATTTCCATATTCAGGTACACATAACAAGAGGTTACATTTAACATATGTACGAACTTATGAAATTTGTTTCCAAGTGAGGTCATGAGGACATGAGTGCCTTTCCCTTAACAACAGTCAAGTTTAGATTTATTCCGTCAAATAAAGTTATCTACAGATTTATTAAATCTACTTTAACAATGTGGCTTTGTTTTGTATGAATTAAAGGTTTTAAACAAGATAATGATGAAGTAATGATTAATACAATTTAAACAAAAATAAAAAAAGTGTCAAAACACTGAAATTAAAAAAAAAAGTTATTGAAACACTGTAAATTATAGAACTTTACTTAAATTTTATATTTTTATTAAATAAATTATAATTATTTATTGAATCTCTAATTTAAATGTAAAAACACAATAACTTTAAAATTATTTCTCAATTGAATTTATTTTAATATTTGACTCGATATTTTCAAACCCGGCTGTACATCAACAAGATATAATGAAGAGGTATGACACAAACGGTATCATGAATAAAATGTCAGTATATTTTGATTGATTTAAAAGGATCTGGATAGTTTCCAGTTGAATAGCTCTAAATAATTGAGCATCTTCATGGTTCAGGCGAGCATATTATCCTTAAATATTTGATAACAAACAGGACAGGAGCCATTTTAATGGGATACATAATTTTCTGGAAATTAACGACATCATTTTCACAACAACTTACTGACTCCATTCGAAGTCAATAAAACACTGTATTCGTCAAGAGAATTGCACAATTAATAAATAATGAGACAATTTATAATAGCATTTTTCAAATTGCGACCGTAACTTTTTTTCTTAAATATTATTGGTTGTGGCTTAAGTTTTGAATATTAGTTTTGATAGTCCACAAATAAATTATTTCCATGAAAGTTGACATTATTTCTATGTAAAATTTGATTTTTTAATTTATTACTTAAAAACTTAAAAAAGCCTCTTTTATAAACCATTAATTTTAAATTACTTTGTGTCAATTTTTAAGAATTTATTTTTGAATTGGTTTTATTTCAAACTAATTCAATAGATTGTGACAGTTGGCCCCCGCCATTAAGAAACCGTTTCCTCTTTTTTGCTTTCGTATCATTGTTTTTAAATGTATTGGTGACAATTATTTCAAATTTTATAGTTCAATTAAAAATCAATCATAGTTACCGACGTGGTTTACTGACAGAATCGACAATTTTCACACATTTCTTAACAACATAATGTCGTCTTAAAAGCTCATTTTATTTTTTCAAATTGAAATATTATTCTTAAAATACGGTTGAAACAGGATGCTGGAGATGTGTCCTTCATAAAATAATGATAGTTATTTGATTTTTAGTGAACCTTCTTTAAATTTGAATTTAAACAAAATTTTAATTTAAATCCATTGATTAGTGTAATAGTATTTGTGCCGTATAAAAACATAAATATAATTCCAACCAAATTTTGCCGTTTTTCATGATTTTGCCCAAGTGTCTCCATCGAGTGGGGATTTGATATCTGAAATCATCATTAGGAACATTCGAAAGTGAAAAGATTTCAATCGTAATTGAGTATCCGAGACGTTTTCAGATCATACGAAAATAGTGATATGTAAAGTTTTAGAATAAATTCATTTTAATCAACCCAAAATTACAATTGATCAAAATTATCAACATGATAACAAATATAAACTTAAGACAAAATTACAATTGATGCTAAATGTTAACATGATTTTCCTGAGGTTAGATTCGATTAGTAATCCAAATGGAAATGCGGACAAAAAGAAATGAAATTTACTGATCACACACTTTTTGTGTATTTTCATGTTTTTAAAAAGTGCTAAAAAGGCCGAAGATGGTTCAAAATATCAATATTAAAATTAATAATTCGTATTAATTTAGAAATTGTACAAACTAATGCTCCTGAATTTGATTTACACGATAGTTGCAGAAGAATATTTCAAATCCTCAATAAACTACATACACTGCATTATTTTTATAATATGTGCTTGCTGATTTTAAAGTTATTAAAAAAATTATTTACTTTAAGAAGAGGTCAAATGGAACAGATTTTGTAACTGAATCGAGATAACACATATTTCTATCGATATAAATTGAAATTTCTATTATAAAAGGAGTGTTTTCAAGAAAAAAATAGTAAAAAGTAAAAGACACTTTACAGCTTGGTATAATAAGAAAAAGGTAGAAACAACAGTAGCCCCGGAGATACGTCATTTTGACGTCACCATCACGTATCTCCGGGACAACTCTACACTGTTGTATGACGGAAATGTCTTACCAGTATAAGGTCAATTTACCATGACTTTTCAGTGCATATTTATGATAAATTTAAAAATAAAATTATTGTTATTTGATAATATCAACAATTGACATCATTATTTTACGAAAGATTAACAATTTACAAAAAGATACCAGAAATAAATACAGAGAACAATAGAAAGGAACGTATATATTACGCAGTGAAGATGGTGTGCTCTTGGTAAGGAAAACCTCTCTATACTAATCTATTGAAAATTTTCAATGAGTGTTGCTAATCACTGCACTTTTTAAAACCCCCTTAGTTAGTTAAAATTATTGTTTATATGCATTAAATTTTAAAAAACATTATTAATTTAGAACTTCAAAATTTTGCTATTTTTAGTTCAACTAAAATATATATTAACCCCTACAAAGGAATTAAAAAAATTAATAGAAATAAATAAAAAAAATTAATAGATATAAATTAATACATTTAAATAAATAAATTATTTATTACAATTTAAAAAACTTAACTTAATTTCGCCAATTAATCAAAGAGTTAAGCTGATTATCATAAAGTCGGAATGGCATTTTTAATGATAACACATCCAACATTCCGTTTTCAATTTTCATCTAATTCGCTGCCTAATAAATTAAGTGTCAGCACGACAAGAATATAAATTGGGCACACGTACTCGTTTTATGCTCTTCTTATGTTTCTGAATAAATTATCAATAAGCAAGATTTAACAAGAAATATATGTCTCAAGAATTTGGCACGCACTTCATTTCTAAGCACATGAAAACAATTAGCAATTCGTTCTAATCAAACTTATCTCATTTGAATATTGATTATTTTAGTTTTTGGTCTTTTTTGTTATTTTTTTCATTAAATATATACTTTTAAATTTAAAATCAATTTATTTTCCAGTAAAATTTCTAAAAATACTTACCAATAAATCAATATAAAACAACAATAATATTTTTTTCTTCCAATTGAACAAATGAGTTACTACAAATACTTCATTGTTATAAATAAAATCAAGTAAATTACCTGTGAAGAGAAATCCAATGAAATATATGGGCATTATGAAATGAACTCTAATAAAAGTTATGTTCCAATATTCGCAAAAGAAAAGCCATCATCTAAATGGGAGTCGTGCTCCGCTCAATCTAAGTAATCTAAGTAATGATAGCAATCCAATACCTACTATGATCCAATTTCTTTTGTCCATAATAATCCATTATTCCATGTGCGTGAATGACAATTTCATCAACTAGTGAGAAAAGTAATTGAAACTTTATTTCTATATGGTTGAGCAAAAACTTTTAGACATTCTGTGTGTATTTTCTTCTTTTGTCCACGTCATGCAATTAATACTTGCCATTACTTTAATGATAACTAATTAAGAATGTCCTAATTAATTTATATTATTTCTTAAGTTCATTGTCTTTTTCTTAAATATAACATTATATTTAAATTTAAATAATTATCTTCAAAAAGTAAAAACATAAAAAAATAAAAATTAAATCCACTGCATTAAATAAAATCCAAAAAATATGTAATCGATGTTATTTTTTATAAAGGAACGTTTATTTTATTTTTTTTTTAAATTATCATAAAAAGTTAGAGCAATTATATTATTTAAGCACGCCTCGGAGCCGAGGTGGTAACATATCCGGTTCCCTCTTCGGAGTCGCGGGTTCGATCTCGTAAGATAGACTGGGTCCTTTTTCAACTGGTGACTAATAATAAATTTTCCTCTTTTCAATTCCTGTAAGGAACATGGGGGGTCTCAACCTCAACCAACGGTTTTTCGACATTTCGGTGACTATTTGTTTTCAGTGTATTATTCAATTAATAGCACCGAGACCGGTTTTAAATAGATCCAGTCAATCCATTCATTTTAGTTATATTTTTGCGCCATTACTTATAATTTGGTAGGAAAGTTATTTCGCAATGGAAACTTTTTCGCGCAAGAAAAATATCCACCCAGAATTCGATCTCATGACCTCCGGGGAGGATGTCAAGGGTGCTAACCACTTGACTATAAAGCAATATTCCTAATAACATAAAAAAAAATTCAATTAATTGACTAATAATAATAAGTGTATAATTATTAGTCAATTAATTGAATATATAGCCAATTTAGAACAGAATATAAAAATTTTGAATCGAATATTGAAAAGATTACCAAAGCGTTCTTATTTTCATTTTAAAAAATCGTTGATTTTACACCCTTGTAAAATCTTCTGTATTTTAACTATGAAACGAGTTTATAATACGCCCGTAAGGTGATTTTTTTTAATAACTCTTAATTAAATTCTCCTAACACGGTTACATGATACGTCCAGGATTAATAAAATAAGCCTTTTAAGGAATAATTACACGTCAAATTCCTCAATAATCCAAATTAATTCGTAGATTACTTCAGATAACTTCACTACTGAAAATTTGAAATACATTATAAAACTCATTTCAATCTTGAAAAGATAACCAATGCTTAGAACTTTATGTCAAAGCAGAAAAAACGGAAAACTGAACCCATTTGTCAGCAACCCCTTTTATCCAGTTTTCTTTAACAATCTATTGATGAGAGTAATTAGACAATTCGAAATTCATCCAAAATTTAGAAAATTTCGATTTGATGTCATAGCAGGCCGCCAGTAGCTCACGTGGGAAGTCTAAAAACCCTGATTTAAAAATAAAAAGAAAAAGAATATGAATTTTTCAATGATTACTATTGAAAGCTGTCCTCTTTGTGCATCTCTGGTACTAAAATTGTTATAATTAAAAAGCTAATAAAGTTACAAAAGCAGATAATTTTTTCAATCATAGAGTGTCTTTAGGATATTACACGGCATACCTAATAAACGGCTCTATGTATTTAAGCCAAACCTGATTAAAATAAAGATTTTTTTTTGTTAAATTTACCGTGAATCGTTTAAGAATTTTTTTTTAAATATTATATTTATTAGTAATTTCTAATGCGAATATTAAAAATATAATAATTCTTACTACTCGTTCACATGTTAATACATTTCACAACAATATTGTGATGCTTTTCAAATACTGTTTCAGTTTTAAAATAAATATTGAGCCCAGCCTAATCCTCTTTATCTCATGATTCCTTCATACCTTTATTTATCATCTCCCTTAATTCATTCATTAAATTAATCTGATCTGAGTCAATCATTGCGACCGACGTCTGATTTTTCTTTCAACTTTCCTTATTAAGATAACTCGGACGATAAGAGAACTAATTGAGAAGTAATCGTTGTATAATGTAATCTCATTTAATAAAGCTGTCAGTTAGGTAGTAGATTAAGCATGAGAATAATAATAAATCCAGATAATTTGTTTTGTCGATGAGTGGATTAGAGGGATTGAGAGATTTTATTTCTATTTCTTTTCCACTGAGGTCGTTTGTATTATTTTATTTTAAGATATGTTTGGAAAAATTCACATTTTTATTTTAGTAATTAGAGTAATGGGATTTGAATGCAAATCAACGCTTTGAGGAGGGGTTTCGAGTCCCATTGCAGTTGGACCTCGATTAACTCGTCCATTTCAATATTTGTTTATAAAAAGTAAATTATACTTATTAAACAATTGATTACAGATATCCTAAATTTACATTAATTGCTTCTTCTCGATGGATACATTGTATTAATTTTACCGGTTTTATGATTAGCAGCACGTAATAAATAATGTATTATTTAATTGGTGTTCAAAATGAATAAAATTAAGTAGCCCATTTTTTTATAAAACCGCGCTTTAAATTTGCCACAAGATGGAGATACAAAATACATATTCTGATCTAATACTCTCCCGTTTAGGTGATCGGAATTGTCTTCTAGATCATGTCTTTTAACATCATTAATTTATATACATACGCATTAAGCTACATAAATTCGACATGACAGTAGTAATATAATATTTCTTCTGTCAACGTCGTTTTTATAAAACATAGACCGAAAAGTCCCGGACCTACCTTAGTAAAACACATTTATTTTGAAAAACTTAACTTTATTTGTTTCGAACATTCATCCTGATCCTTACTTTTGAAATTTTAGCCAGATTGGAAGAATAGTTTTGCTTTAATCGAGTATGAAAGCGAGCGTTATGTTAGTATTTTGAAAAATGAAGAAAGACCAATATTATTTGTGTTTCAATTCTTGAGTTTGGAAGGGAAATCACTGAACAAAATCAATGACAACTCGGAAACTGCTTCAGATCACTTTTGTTAATAAATAGCAATAGACAAATTTGACCCAGCAGATATCATTGTGATTCCACGACCCAGATTAAAAATGCTCACATTGCATCTAAAAAAATTGCATATTTTTAAGATGCCGCGATTTCTCACTTTTGCAACAAACACACAGTAAGATTAATTTTAAGCAATGTTTGACTGAGTTTAATCACAATCCAAATGTTTTTCTCATAATTTCAGGATTATTGTTAAACCATGAGTCTGTTGATGTCTACTGAAAAGCTTGAGTAGTCAAATAGTGGACTGCTACTGGCTAAGTGTTCCCAAGGGTCTAGATGAATGTTCTAAACAAATTAAATCAAATTTTCCAAAATGAATGTGTATTAGTAAAGTAGGCCCTGGACTTGTAGACCCATGTGTTATCATGCGGTAGAATAAGGCAATGAAACAGAAAATAATGTGAGATGTTATTTGAAACTTAAAAATTTTAAATCTAAATTTAATAAAAAATTTATTTCTAAATGCATAAAATCTTGTATTAAACACGGTTGATAATGATTATTAATTTTTTCAATACTTTTAAAATGAAAATTATTTGAGTAAACAATTAAATTTGCACATTTTATTTAAATATTGAGAGACTAATTATGCCTTAGATATTTTTAAAGTTTAAAACTCTACAAACTAAAAGTAAACTAATGGTAATTACAATGCATCCAACAATTAATTACAGTCATTAAAAATGCATTTCGGTTAACAAATACCAACAGTAAATTTGATGTTTATTCAAAAGGGAGCAAATAGTTATGGCCTTCAAATTCCAACTGCATTTCGAAAACCATTTATCAAATTGGTTAATACAATGCCAAAATAATTTTATTTTAATCAATTTGTTATTAAAATAATATTTATTATCATCAATAAAAAAATATGTTACGAGTGTAATCTGGCATTTTAAGAAGAATAAATCTCCAAATATTTATTTGTAATAGTTTAAATTAGAATATATTTTGGGAGTTTATCCAAATAAATCAGCAAAATTTGAATAAAAAACAGATCTAAACACATTTCCCTATTTCCAGATTAAAGATAAAAATTTGCAAACAACATTAAAACTCCACTTTGACTGGGATTTGGTTAGTCATGAATTCGATTATCCAAACATTTGACTCCACTGTAATCGCAGCTTTTGCGCCCAACTGAACAAAATAGGAAGAGCCATCATCTGGGGCACTTTCCATGCTTTATTATTACGAAAAGCCAGACCAGGGCTGCACTTTGGGGAGAGGGGAGCAGGCGTTCATTCACACAACTGCTTACAACAGCAATAATGCGGTCTTTATGCAAAGTGTTGGGGTTGCCTACACCCTCCAGACTACATGCAATTATATGTACAGACATATGTTTGAATGTGAACCCCCTTCAAAGCGGGCACTGGAGCGTGTAAATGAAATGAATATTTTCCACGAGTCTCGCAAAATAAATTCAATAACCAACACCAACTACAAAGATTTATTCAAGTACTCTATTGCGTGCTCGTAATGAATCAATTCTGTTGATAGACTCTTTTTAGTTAAATTTGAAATATAAAATTAATTTCAAAAATGGGGTTTTTATAATAAAAAATATTACACTACAAAAATCTGACAGCAGTATGTATTTGTAAATTATTATATTTGTGATTCACAAATTTTCTAAAACCCACGTTGTGATCCCACTTTTGACATTGATTTGTGTTTAATAGTCACTTTTATGCACATTCGATTCGAAAGGTCAGCTTTTCGATATCCATTTGAGTTTCGTAATGTTTCACTTTATCACACTCAGTAAAAATTTTGAATTTTTATTTCACTAGCGAAAAAAAATTTAAAAAACTATCCAACAAATGTCAAAATTAGGTCGCCATTGTTGCCACACAAAATATTGGTCTCGGCTATGCCATACGACCGCGATTATTTTGCAAGTTAATTAATGTTTCCTGTTTTAAAATTTTAATATTTACCGTTCCAACAAGCCATCTGCAAATAAATTTGGTAAATTTGTTCGATTTTGGGCACGTTGCGTAGATATCAAGTATAAATCTGATATACTGTTATATAAGTTAATTAAAGTAATAGCCTTCTATTCATTTAAATGGAAATTTAGTATACAAGAAATTAAAGCAAACAAATGTTCCATGTCACAATAAAATAGGCGTTTGCTTTATACATAAGTAGTAAGGTGAAAACAAACCTTTCACTTAAAACATTTGTGAAACATGTCAATTTTTAAATTTTTCTTGGAAATAATGAAATTTAATGTGAAATTGTAAAAACTTCAGGGCTAATGAGTGGAGTGCAAAAATCGTTATTTTCTACTCGGGTGCGAAGTCCTGTTTTTTTAATCGGAAACNATTTTTACCTCGTAAACGATGAAACACTCGCCTTCGGCTCGAATGTTGCACACTTGTTTTACTCGTTAAAAAACAGATGACTTTACACCCTTTTACCGCTAACTAATTATATATATTTATTTGAATTGAAATTTTGTTTTTAAATTAATGTACACACAGGATACTGAAGATTTTCTAGTGAATTTTTTTAAAATTTGACTTTTACCAAACTTTCAATTTAAAATTATTATTATTATCTGTGAGTTAGCATTTGTGTCGTGCAAAAATATAATAAAAATTTCATTTCCGCTCTAGAGGGTTTACGCCAGTTATTTTGCAATCCCGTAATGAGAAGTTAAATTTTTTCGTTAACTTGAATTTCAAGATACTATTCATTCATCCACCAATACAAAATTGTGCTACCTTTTTAACTACATGAAAAAAATATTATATCCAAGAAAAACAACACGATAACAACGATAATCTGTGCTTGTGGTATGGCTGCCTATTCCAACCAATTTTTTATCATAAAATGCCTTAATTGTCAATGTTGAAATCTGAAATCTCAAGTCACCAAAATAGAAGAATTTATAATCATTTACTAATAGTCGTACTTTTATAAAAACAAATTCCTTATTTGAAAAGATTCAAAAGATTAACATTTTTTATACGAATCTTTCAAATTGGCTTCATCCAAATTATCTCAAATTAGATAAAACAATATTTTAAGCAAATTTTATAAGAACTATTGGGTTCATCGATTGCAAGGCGTTAAGAACAAATTGTAGGTACTCATTGTAAATGTGTCAAGAGTAGGGCTTAAAATTAACTTCTGCGTGTCCAGACAACAGACACCAATCCACTCTATATCAAAATAAACAGATCAACATCGACGCGACGTCGAAGAATTCTGCTGCCTTGACTGCATAGTGACGAATAATGGTGCATTGGTGCCGTGCACGGATTAAAAAAGCGCGCCAAGCTTACCACAGACTGCATTCCATTTACCAAACAAATGCAATTAATAAACTGACAAAGATAGGTGTAAAATTTAAAACATGATAACTGACAGTGCTGCTGTACGGCGAGGAAACTTGGCAAGTAGCATTCAGTACTATGTACAGATTGTTAATTTTCATCAATAAGAGTCAATACTTGAGGGAGATGAAACCGGATTAGAACTATGACCGAAAATAAACCTCGGTGCAAGGAACTGGTAGCTGCCCTATGTTCAGAAAGAAATGGTGTCTAGCCAAGGAAGAAAGAAATTGGGGTCATCGCTTTCGTTTCCAAGCAAAACAGAATTCTTCTCAGAATTTTTTAATCGTGTCTGGTTACCAAAAAGGTTTCTAAAATTTAATTTATTTTTCAAAACAAAAACAAAAGAAATTCTTAGCAATATGTATAGGAAAAACCTATTCTTTTTGCAAAAAGAACTATGGTCAAATATTATAGACAATTACTGTTTTTAAACACTACTAAACAATTACAAGTATAAGAAAAAAATGAATTTAAATTTTTATTTTGATTATCTCAAAATGGATTTAATAAACTTAAATTATATTTCATTCAAACATTCTTAGAACATTTCACAACCAGCTCTTTAATATAATCAGTGGTAATTTAAAGCAGGATAATTAAAACCACTTTAAACATTTTGCGAAACATTTTCTTGCTATTATACAAATTGTTTGCAATGTACAGAAACCCACAATTAATTAATTCAAGTTGAAATGATTTAATTACAGGCAACAAAAATAGCCGCAACATCTTTCTCAGCTCCAATTTCTTGTGAATAAAGACGTTCTGGTCGAAATTAAAAAGCCAAACAGCAAACCATTCATTGGCGGAAAAAAAGCAAATATAGCATAATCACTTTTTGCACCATCTGCAAATTTTATGCTGATAAAAGCAATTTAACTGGAAAGTCTATTGTTTGTTTTAAAAAAAGATAATGGAAAAGGCAATGAAAAATAGTCTTTTCACTTTAACTTTTATGTATATTAATTATAATTGTTTAAATTGTAAATATTTATCAACTAAATCAAGACTAATTTGGATTTCTTCTCTTTTTTTAAATTCCTTGACTTCTCTTATTCCCATCTTCAATTTGGAGAAAAAAAAACATTACAATTTTATGGATGGTCCTTATAAATGACTTTCCTTCCAATTTTTTTAATTTTTTCAAATTTCACCGTGTCAAGGTATAGTTGAAACACATAACTTCCTCAATACAATGCTTAGTCATTTGAAACAGCAGTATCCAGAAGGAACTTAAATCATTAAATTACTTTTAGTGAAAATATAACCAACATTTGAATTTTCAATCAAAATTATTATTAATATATTATATTATTATTATATTATATTATTAATACTTTTTTGCAATCCCGTATCCAAAAGCTAGTTGTTCGACATCGATTTCAGTTTCCAATACTTCACTTGTTTTCAGTGTGTCACGGTCGCCATATTTAAATAATCACTGAAAGAAAGCGATCTACTCTACTACACCTTTTAACATTGCAATTTATAGAACGATCATTTAAGAATTTACAGGAATACCCATTTAGAATTTGCATTTCGTTCCATTGCATTTTACATTTTGTTCCATTTGAATAGTGGTCCGAGCGGAACTTTTTCTAAATGCTTAATTTAAATAAATAAATTATAACTTAGCTTCGATCATTGTAACAAATAGACGAGGAATTTACTCCTGAGATACAGACATCAACGATTTCCAGATCTTAACATTCTCAGCACTCCAGACCAGTCGGCCCCTATCATTCCAATTTTAGTAGACTCAGAATGAATACAACGAGGGCCTGGATTGAGCAGTTAGATATTCTCTAAACTTCACAAAAAATTATGTATCTTTTATCTTCGTAACTGCCAGTAATATGTACATTTAGTCGTTGAAATAAATTAAAATATAATATATTGTATTGTACTATGCCAGACAATTATGCACTATACACTAAACTACGCATTAAAAATAAATCAATATTCACTAATAAAAGTCCTGGGAATATTACTCTCTTAGGTGTATTTATATATTCCAATTCTATTTGTGGTAAAGATCCTTAATCCCATAAAGATTATTCTGAATAACCTATTCATAAGATGTTTGGTCAATTTACAACTTTGCAGATTCTTCATTGATCGTTTATCAAACAAAAGATTCATCGAAGACAGGTCAAACTTGGAAATTTATTGCAGATTTATCTTCAATGGGGCTGTGTCGACGTTCTCGTATTTGATAATAATCTTTGCCAATTACATGATATCGGTATTCTTCTCAAGTTGAAGATAGTTTCTTCATTCTTTTAAAACAATTTACTCATATTGATAGGAATACTTGGAAATAATTTCCTATGCAATTAACATCGATTACAGGAAAGCATTGTTCTTCAAAACTTTCATGCAAATTTCCCTATTTCTTTCACACAAACTATTTCTAATGGAGGAATTTCTTTAGAACATTCAATATTGAGATTGGATTTTTTCGTATTCACAACAAAATAGTGTTTTGTGAAACACGTGCGCTTATAAATTTCCAGACTAGTCACTAATAAATTTCCATTTCTGTCTCAATTTCGCTTTTCCATTCGACTTTCCCTCAGCCAGACAGGTCAATTTCCAATTTGAAAACTAAAACTCAGCAAAAAAAGCTGAACCGAAAACTAGAACAGAAACACGTCTGTGAACTCTTCTACTCTCTAATCCAATTTAATTCTTCTTACAAACTCGTATTTGAAGTGTTTGCACTATTTTTATTGCACTCCTCTCTCTGCCAAAGGCAAAATAATAAATATGAAATATTTTGTATGGATTTTAAAAAAAATATTCTATTAGGAAACATTCATGGTAATAGTTATCTAATGTCTTAATCAACATTTAAAAAATTTATATACATCTGATGTACTGTAAAAATGATTGTAAATTTAAAGAATTCTTTAAAGCACCAAGGCTTTTTCCTAATCATTAAATTCTGACCTCTGTGAAAGAAACCCGACCAATTTCAATAAAAGTCAGTTTTGGTATGTATGACTTAACTGTATTTGTGGAGGATTTACCTATATAACGGATGGTTTCAAATTAAATGGAATGTTTCATTAAAATGCACATAGAGCATCTTCTTCTTTCAAGCAAATGATTTTGCAAGTGAAATCATCTATTTAAACTGGCGATAAAGGTGATATTTCCGACGCGCAAGTAAGAGACAACAATATTTAATTTTCTTCGTCATCTCATGAAACTAGGGAACGAAACAATGTGAGATAGTGAACTAAATTTGAAATTCGAATTTAATTGAAAATTTTACAATAGTTACTTGTGCTACAAGGGTGTTTATCGTCTCCGACATAAAAAACAGGACTTTTCACTCGAGCAGGACATAACGATTTAAATTTGTACAATTTCACATTAAATTTCATTATTTACAAGGAAAATTTAAAAATGTTATATTGTAAAGTTACCGTTAACGGTTGGAACTCAAACTAATAGAGTTTGTTTCCTCTTAACTACTTGGTCTTCAGACAAATGCCTATTTTATTAAAAACATGGAACATTTGTTTGCTTTAATATATGTAAAATAAATTTCCATTTCAAACAATATATATACTTACATTACAGTTAAGCAGATTTATCTCTGATATCTACGTAATGTGCCAAAACTCGGAAAAAATTGCCAAATTATATTCAGATGGCTGTTGAAACGGTAAATATTAAAATTTTAAAACAGGAAACGTTAATTAATTTGCAACATTATCACGGTCCTATGGCTGGGCCGAGACCAATATTTTGTGTAGCTTAAGGCAACAATGGCAACAAATTTTGACTTTGAGACAAATTTGTTGAATAATTTATGACATTTTTTTCACACGTGAAATAAAATTTAATGAGAACCATAAAGTGAAACATTACTAAACTCAAATGGATATCGAAAAGCGTATGTTTCAATACGGGAATGTAAAAATATTATTTGAAACGTGAATCTGAAATATTATACAACAGCGAATTAAAATATATGTAAATTAAACGGTCATAGTTAGTCTCTCTAGCGTTGACATAAGAAAGTACAGGCCGCGTTTTATCTTATCTCTAAACTTGTGAAGGCCGCACTTAATTTTCTTTCCTCTCCCTCGACCGAACGCAGCAGCGAGAGAAAAATACATCCGATCGTCAGGACGATCACGGACCAACCGTCAGCTGTATTATATTGAAGAAAATAAATGAATAACTAATGTTTTGCATAGTTTGTTTTAAAATTAATTGCAATATTTACATCACATGACCATAAAAATATTTTACCTATAAGTAGTTTATTAGAATTATTTTTCCTAACGAATAAATAAGAAACAATAACACAATTTTCCTGTACTGTTGAAGATTAATGATTTACAGTAAATCAAAGTAATTAATATAAAGCATCCGTTACATATCCCAAACTTCCTCTTTTCGGTCTTTTTTGGTTATTTGTTTTTATTCGTGTCTCAAATATTAAAAATCATTAATAATAATTTATAAAACAAAATCAATAGATTAGAATATATACTTTCTTAAATGTACCTTATCTTCTCTCCATGATGAATAATGTAATTTATTGGCCTTTGAAAAATTATGAGTTTTTAATTAAAACAATAAATAACTTTGAAATTGAGTTTTTAAAACTTAAGATTATTTTTTTTTATTATTATTCAAATTTTATGTACATTAT
>JXOV01014690.1:2881-26564 GCA_001014945.1 Clogmia albipunctata
GGCGCCTCGCTGCTGTTGGCGAAAATCAGGGGGAATTTCTCCAGCCAATTTTCAGTTCAGTTTTGCAGATAAGCGAATCGATTTTTGCAGCCGAAAATAGAGAAGATTTTTTACTTTTTACGGGCTCCTCGCTTGGTTCTGATTAGAAGAATGACGGGCGCGCGTGAATAAAACGCAATAAACATTGAGGCAACACAAATCGGGAGCGATTAATCGGCCACCGACTAATTCCTGCCTGATGATGATGATGGGGTGACAAGTAGGCTCGTTATTTATTCATAAATGGAGCCCCCTGTTTTGTTTTCTACCCCCTTCGAATAAAGCCATAGAAAAGACAATTAACACCACATAGAAAATAGTTGGAAAATTGTCGTCAATCACACGTTGCTGGCTTTCCCTGTTTATTGCTCCCGTATGAAATAAATATTTTCCACGATCAACCAATTTGCTTGATTACCCCCAGGTAAGTAAGGATTGGAACGGTCACCAATGAAGCCTTTCAAGTCATATATAGGGTGGTTTTGTCGAGTTAAAAATTTTCTTTTATTTAATTGAATTGAACAAATTTTCAAAACCTTTTTTTAAAACAATGTCTCTTGTAGGGATTGCACTAATCGAATATTCGAAAAAGTCTTTCCCATTTTAAAACTTGAATATTCATTTCATTCGAATATTTTGTGATCGAATAATATTCTAATGTTAAGAAAGGGATAAAAGTCGAATTTATTCGAATAAAACCAATAAAATGGGAAATAATTGTCCGAATATTCGAATAGTGCAATCCCTAGTCCCTTGGTTGCTGGTTGTTGGACGCAAAGCCCGCTCGGGGATTATAATTGTCCAAATACTGAAACTTTTCACCAGGTGTATGGTGGACACCCTTACGCCACTCCACGTATATCGCCCTAGCTCTCCCTGCCTACCACCATTTGTGACCTAACTAAATTGTTGATATCGACATAATAATTTCTTTAAATAAAAGTTTCAATGAGATACGGGAATGTGTTATTAGACCTGCTATTCAGCGTCGCACACTAGGGCAGTATAGGCCTGACTACTTGATACTTTAGAAGGAGTTTTGTCAGATAATCTCAGGCTATCATGTTTAACGTTAGTAATATGAATAGTTAAGATGAATTACCAGCTATTTACGGACTATATCTCGAAAACATGTTGTGTAAATGTTTTATGACTGCATTAATTTGCATAATACAGTCAATTCTCGATTATTCCAAACTCTCCCAAGTTCCCTACAAAATCTCTTGTTATTTCGAATTAAATCCATACAATTTTGTCCTCTCGGTAATTCGAACGAAAGAAACCTCTGCTATTTATTTAACTTAGTTTTTCGAACTCATCAGCGT
The DNA here is from genome assembly GCA_001014945.1 of Clogmia albipunctata. Classification (NCBI taxonomy): domain Eukaryota; kingdom Metazoa; phylum Arthropoda; class Insecta; order Diptera; family Psychodidae; genus Clogmia; species Clogmia albipunctata. Next base: position 4,246 of record JXOV01014690.1, read on the forward strand.
CTAACACTCGACTATTCAAAGTTGCAAATTTCTTGTTGCAGCCGCCGTTTCTCTAATAAAAAGTTTCTGAGCAGCAGCAGTAGCAATGGAACCACTTGATAATTCGAACACTTAATAATTCGAAGTATTTTCAGAGTCCTTGGAAGTTCGAGTTATAGAGAGTTAACTATATATAAAATTTGAACATAGTTTTTTTAAAAATTGACTTACCAAAAACTCTGAAACTTAATATTTGGAATTTTAAATACTTACCGCTCGCCAAAATCCCGGGACTAATTATTTTTATTGCTATTTTAATATTATATTAGAACTACTTTCTAACTAAGTGTTATTACACATCTTGTCTTAAACTTTTAAATAGAGATATTTACGCTTAATAAATAAATTAACAATAATACCGGTAACTTTTATCTGTATCCATTATTCTATGGCAGCAAATTTTTTAGTATTAAAAAAAGTTTATCTATTAAAACTTTAAATAATTATTTTGTATAAAGTATAAAAGGCCTTATTTGTTGGTAAGAAAACTAAGTATAGAACTGAGGCCTAAGCACTTAAATTTATTATATTAAAAATCGAAGAAGATCTCTGAATAATTTTTTATAAAAAGAACCCAGAACCAAAATTATATATAAACAGAATTATACCAAGTGATTTCCATTTATATCTATAACTTGAAATTGAGAATATCTAAACACTGGTCATTACCCAAATGACTGATGATAGTGTAAACACCCTGTAAATGGATATGAATAGGAAAATATCCTGAAATTAATTGCTATAATTCTTATTTATACGACGTAGTTCTGGATTTAAACGGCTGCGTATGTGACTAAGTAAACATTGTTCTTTTCAGACAGGAGTCCAATGAGCCCAGTGTGGAGTACTTGCCCCGAATTAATCAATATTTCCACCGGAATCTACTGGACTTAATTTAGAGGGAGGAAATTGTCGTCGGACGGTTTATGTCCTAATTGAATATACAGTCCACTTTCACAAATAAAACCATTAGATATTCAGTCCGGGGTTAACGAATTTTCTGACCAGCCCGGCCTTTATTCCATTCGAATAGAGTTGGTTCATTGGTTTCCATTTTACAAGCATAGGATCTTACACTTTACGCTACACATTCTTTATAAACTATTGAATATGATTAAGATTATATAACTATCTTCTGGTCCATTTTATGTAATAAATAAAATTGATTAGTGACCATAATAATTCAAATGTTGTTTGTCATTTTACAACAACCCTTATAAAATAACAAATAAGCTGAATAAATTAAGAATATAATTATGACGTAATTTCACACTTTCTTTGGTTTCAGATAATATTTATAGAAATATGATTAATATTTTATTTAAAAATTAAATTTTCGATTAAAATTTTTGGGAAAAATTGGTATTTGTCCTACATGGATTGGTTAAAGCCCATTATTTCTATTGAGTTAAACGATTGTGGTTTTATTAACGCTTTAAAACTAAGGAGAAGAACACAGAACCTGAGCTGGGCCCGTCTACAACCGGTCTAAGTGCTATTAATTGACAATTATTACACTGAAAAACATAGTCATTAAAATGTCAAAACTCGTTGGTTAAGGCTGAAACACCCAAAGTTCTTTACAGGTATTGAAATGGAAATTTATTTACGGCGAAAACAGTGTAGTAATTTATCTATAATAAATAATAAAAATAATATATGTAAAAAATGGCATGGGATTATGAACACCAGTTTTAAAGATTAATTCCGTATTTATTCAAGAAAATTATAGAGATTACATAAAACTCAACTTCACGCTCTTTTTATCGTCTAACTCAGTGTAACCTCAAATTACTCGCTTCGCCAGGGACTCTTCTTCCATAATCATTCTCTCAATCCTACATATATATAACATGGAAATATTATTTTTTTTATTAAAGTTTTAATATTTTGAAATCTTATTTAAATATAGTATATTTCAATACAAGTGCTGTAATAACCGATTTCACGTGTATTGAATACTATTTTGTGTAATTCTGAAAAAACCAGTTAATAGATAACGGTTTTTTGGGAACAACAACTCACATCATTTGTTAAAAAAATGTCAATTTTTAAATTTTCCTTGTAAATAATGAAATTTAATTTGAAATTGTTAAAAATTCAGTGCTCATGAGTGGATTACAAACAACGTTATATCCTGCTCGGGTGTAAATTCGACTGTTTTTTAACGAGTGTGAAACATTCGAGCCGAAGGTGAGTATTTCATCGTTTCCGAGTTAAAAAACAGGACTCCAAAACTCCACTCATGAGCAATGAAATTTATACAATTTCACATTAAATTTCTTTATTTGCCTACCGTTGACTTTACACCCTTGTAGCACAAATANTAAAAATTCAGTGCTCATGAGTGGATTACAAACAACGTTATATCCTGCTCGGGTGTAAATTCGACTGTTTTTTAACGAGTGTGAAACATTCGAGCCGAAGGTGAGTATTTCATCGTTTCCGAGTTAAAAAACAGGACTTCAAAACTCCACTCATGAGCAATGAAATTTATACAATTTCACATTAAATTTCTTTATTTGCCTACCGTTGACTTTACACCCTTGTAGCACAAATAACTATTTAATCCACAACTTGATGATCTTTCTAATGAATATATGTATTTAGAGAAATGTAATTGAAACACGAATTTGTATAGCAAATCAAAGCCACAAAAGTCTGAAAAAGATGTTTATTTTAGATATAATGTTCTATATTAATGACATATACTATACAAAGAAGAGGATAAACATTAAACAATAAAAAAGGACATTACAATAAAAGTGGTTATTATATTTTTACTTCGTCTAGAATAGATTTGTTATTTTGTCTAAAAAATATATGATTTATTTGATAACCCATATTCATAAAACCCATAAGTGATCCAAAAATCAATAAACAAAGGTCCCGAAAAAATATTGGTAAATAATATTGACCCAAAGGATAAAGAGTCCATAACCCTAGAGAGTAATAAGTAAATTGTATTAGAATTAGAATATAAAACACCATTACTCCATAAACTACCGTAAAGTAAGTTCGTGATTCCTGTATAATTGATTTGGACAGGACAGGACAGACACAGTGTGAGCAGCAGTAAAGGTCAATAGAAGGCGTAGTGTTGGTCTATAAAAGGAAAATTTTGAGACAGCGCCAAGAGGGTGGAAATATTTCTTGTTTGTTTGTGTTTGGAGCCGGAAAGGGAGGACTAAGAATAACGCGACGCTGCTCTGCTGGTGGGGCGTCAGTCAGTCCTTCAGTCCCTTTCGTTCAGTTCGGTCGACGAATCGGAGTCTCGTGTCTTTCGCCTCTTCACAAGACATCCTCATTTCAACCACATAACTGGATATTGCATGCCATTTCGTGCTCCAATTTTATTTCAAATTAAATTTCATTAAATTGATTTAATAATCGTTTAATAAATTAGTAGACTGTGATTCGCGAAAATGTGCAATTTAAAAGTTCTTTTACAGTTTTTTACTCTAGTGTTTTCATTCAGTTCTGGTTAGTAACCATTTAATTAACAGTGCATTTCTCAAAGTCAAGCCCAATTATTAAAACAGTGTTAATTAGTGACACCAAATATTTGCATGTGGATATTTCAAATTTAATCTTAATGCGTCGTTGGTATGTGAAAATTCTAAAATCAAAAGACAAATCTGATTTGATTTTGATTCAATGGTAAAATTATTGTTGTAATGAAAATTGGAATATTTCTTCTTTTTATAATACTTTTCAGAATTATTCATTAAATTAAAAAAATAGTAATAATTATGTTTTTCAATCCGATATCGAAAAATTTGCTCTTAAAAACTAATTTAGATTTCGCAATGTTGTACTTTTTACACTGATGCAAATTTGTAGTGAAAAGATCCGTTTTTAACTCGAAAACGATGAAAAAATTCATCCGGTTTGATTTTTCTTATTGAAATATTTATTTATGTTAGGCATGTCTGATATGAAGGTTATTTTTTATTAAGAGTAATAGTTTGTTTGCACGACATACGAGTGCAACAAATTTAAGGATAATAAAAAACTAGTTCACACATGACTAACATACAGTTTAAAAATTTTACAAATCACAATTAAATATTAGATATAACACGTGAACTCTAAATTGAAGGCTGCTTTTCTTCATAATTTTCTAGATTTCCTATGGTTTTCACAACAGAATATTGAAAATTGACTAAATTAATCCAGAATAATATTTGTTCAGTGCATCTTTGTGTCAATATACACTGTGAATTAAGGTTAAAATCGCACTTGTTTTTCCTTGATATCTCTGGAACCAAAAGACGTTGGAACTTCGAATTTACACGCAAATATTTTTCTTAACAGATTACAACTTCATGTCGCAGCAGATTATTATTAATATAAGGACAATATAACAGCGAATAATGTCACAGTTACGGATAATATTTTCGGACATAGCCGGTTTATTGGTTACTACGCTCCGTAGCTAGCAAACGGCTCGACGTATTTTAGCCAAACCATATCCAAATAAAGATCAATAAATTTCCTACGAACCATCCATACATAGTTTAGGAATTAGATTGCTGGTTCCGAGTCATTTTGGCATCAAAAGAAATGATTAATTTGCTCAACATTGGCTTATAATTGTTCCGTGTATGAATTCTGCTGATATTTTTTAGTAAATTCATAGCCAAAATGACTAGAACCCAGCAGTTCAATTTTAAAATTATGTATGGACGGTTTGTAGGGAATTNATTGAACTGCTGGGTTCTAGTCATTTTGGCTATGAATTTACTAAAAAATATCAGCAGAATTCATACACGGAACAATTATAAGCCAATGTTGAGCAAATTAATCATTTCTTTTGATGCCAAAATGACTCGGAACCAGCAATCTAATTCCTAAACTATGTATGGATGGTTCGTAGGAAATTTATTGATCTTTATTTGGATATGGTTTGGCTAAAATACGTCGAGCCGTTTGCTAGCTACGGAGCGTAGTAACCTAAAAACCTGCTATGTCCGAAAATATTATCCGTAACTGTGACATTATTCGCTGTGCTATTGTCCTCATATTAATAACCACTGTGTACAATAAGCCTAGTTTTCGATATCCATCATTTTTTTACTTGAATTCGAATTTTTTTTTACTAATTTCTTGATTTTCGAAAAAAGGATTTTTAGACTTTCAATGTGAGCTACTGTCGACCCATATTTTCGCAATTCTAGATATAATTAGGATTGTCTAACTACCCCCATCAATAGATTGTTTATATAATGCCCTATAACTGAGAAAAGGGGGTGCGGCTATAAGGCTGACCCATTTGGCATTTGCGCTTTTTCGTTTTTTTCGCAATTTCGCATAATTGATAAAAGTATTTGAAAATTTGCTTTAACCTAAAGTTGTAATCTATAAAGAGACATACTTTGTTTAAATTTGAAGATCCAGCTTCTTTTGATTGAAGAGATATCAACGATAAACCGGTGCGGTTATAACCTCAATTCACACTGTATATGCTGTAAATGCGTTAATGGTTTATTTTCCACTTTGTTCCAGATATTTTGATTATGTTTGTGTTTTTTTGCACGCAAAGAAACCATTACGAAAATATTCCATAATCAGTGTGATTATTTAATCGTAAAATTTGAAATATTACTGGTTGATTAGTCACCGATAACCAAATTTGTAAAACGTTTCTCGAAATTGACAATTATACCCTGATATTATTAAAGGAATGGCCAGTTTATTGGTTAGTGGGCACATAATTCGCTCGCGGATTATATCCCTTATTTACATAAAAATATATGAATAAAATAAATGTCCAGGGGTAAGAAAACAGTTCCAAAGCCATTACTTTACTAATAATTATTATTTAAAAGTGTCAATTAAAAACAGAAGGATAAAGTAGGATAGAATAGTGTAAAAGTGCAATTTAAAGCACATTCGGCACCGCACGCTAGGACAGTGTAGATCTGGCCACTTTACAGGATAGGTTCAATGTTAGTTATATGAACAGTTAGTATAGATTAACCGTTTTTTAAGAACTACGAGTATATCATGACAACATGCCGTGAGGGTGTTTCTCCCTGCACTGATACTCATTTGTTGAAATTGGCAAATAAACTAAACAATACAATAATCGTTTGATAATTTGACAATACTTGCTATTAATTACAAGTAAGTTCACTTTAAATTAAAATAAATGTTTTGAGGAGATATTCTATCACTTTAAAGATAATAATTAAAATTTTTCTAAAGATTCGGTTTATTTCGAATTTGAAAATTTTTTTATTTAAAAACGAATAAAAACAAATATATGTATTAACGTAAATTAAAAAATATTAGTTAAAATATTTAAAATGTATGTACTTAAGGTTAAGAAATGTCACTCGATATGTTACTCTTTCATTCGCCGATTTTCTCGATCACATCGATCTGAAATCTCTATGGTTTCTGAAAAGTTTGGTGTGTGTTCGTGTAATTTAAACGCGTGCGGACAGTTTGATGTTAATTTACTTGTGGCTAGGAGAAGACTAAAGAATGATTAATGAGCTCGATGTTAAAATGGAAGACACTTAATCATCACTTTCGTCGTTGGTGGAGGAAAACGAGGCATCAAGTACAGTCAAATAGGAAAATCCACAAATACTGTCATTGGAGATGGTTCGTCAATCTATAAACGGTGGAATTCGATAATTCTTGGCCTTTTGTTTATATTGTCCAAAACCTAAAGTGAAGAGAGACATAATAAAAAAATTATCAATTTATTCTGGGTGATTTACGGGTTTTTGATAATTAAATCCCCGTTTTATTGCAATTTTATTACGCATTCAGTGTTATTATTATCGTATGATTAAACGCATTCATGAAAGGAATTTATGATAACGAATCAATATTCAATTAATTTTTTAACCAGAAATCTAACCTCTGATTTTAATGATAAATTGATTGGATTTATTTTAATTTTAAGCCCCCTTACCATTTCATAAATTAAAATTCAAAATATCTCTAATTTTAAATCCCTACTCATTATGGAGAATTAAAATATCTAATTAGGTTGACCTTTTCTATAAAATATAACTAATCCTTATAAAAATAACATAGATGTAGGTGTTATTTCTTTTAACAATCTCTTAATGAAATGCCCACAGTAAATGTCTATTTTTATACAATTTCCTTATTTGAAATAAATTCACATTCGCAACATTTTATGGAATGGATATAACTGAATATTTGTTTAAGTAATTGTACGAAGGGACAAATAATAGAAAGACAACATTCTTCTTACTCCAAGTACGATATATACGTATAATTTCAAAAAGGAATAATGATATAGAAAATAGCTGTCATTCGTGGCTCATTCGTGATATGAAAGAAAATTAACTGGATACTACTGGTTTTTTCATGGACCAGACGAATAATATTGAAAATAAAAATGTCTCCAGATCATCAATTATAGGTCGGAGAGGTTAAAACAATAAAAACTTAATAGATTAAATTAATAACACCTTCCAAAGAATTAATTCCTTACCAAAAAATAGCTAGGACGCTGTAATGAAAGAATTTTAGACAGTAGGGACTATCACTATCAAATCCAACCGCCGTCCATGAAGAGGCGTGTTTAGGCGTCATCCGTGCACTCTAAGGATTTATGTCGATTAAAACTCTGTCAAGATAAGTCATTCATATAATCCCCGCACGGACAACAAGTGATCTCTTATATTTTTTCCTTCCTTTCTTTTCATCCCAACAGGGGGACTTAGGGTACTTTTAAAGCAAATTTGTCTGTGTTTCGTTAATCATTGTTAATTGGAATGAGTGATTAGCTTAAACAGTTCATTCAATAGATTGGAACTCGACGAGGAAAGTTTGAGATAGGAAAATTAGGAATTTTGATAGAAAATTTATCAAATACAGAATTGTAAACGAGAGGAAAGGAAAAGAAGGTTATTTGGGAAAGCGTTACCTGGTGACAATGATCGGGATTCGAACCCGCCACCTCCTGGGAACTGATCAAGCGCGATGCCAAATCGACCACAGAAGCTATTAGTGGTCTCTTATAACACCCTCTTAAATCTCGATTGGGAATGTTTCCACTAGGGGACGAATGAAGGGTACAGTTTATAAAAGGGAGGTTGGTAATCGACGTCTAAAGACCAATTATGATATCAATCATCTTATAATAAATATATATCATGATGTAATTGTATAAAAGTATAAAAACTGATTATACTCGTATGTGGGATAGATAGGGTTGCTGTCCCGACGTGACTTCTGTCTTGTGTAAAATCATACAAACACAACAATTAACGAACGGATCTTTCGTTAAGTCTTATGTTTTTTTTATGAAAAAGGAAGATAGAAAGTAAGGACTGCGAGTTAGAAGAGATATGTTTTCAAAAATAATTAAAGATTTTGGTAGTAATTTAGTATTGAGCAATATTACTCACTTATCGAACCAGTTTTATAAGTAATTAGTTTTTTATATAATATTGTATGTTTGAAGGGGTAAATGTATAATGAGATAATCAAAAATTCTTAAATAAGAAATATGTTTTAATAGTTCATAGTGATCGAAATATTTTTTTAATTTCCATTTTTGTGGAGAATTTTATTCCTTATAAAATTATATTTTTACGACATTCATTTCAATTATTTTTAAACTATACTTATATTACTCTTAATATATAAAAATGAATTTGTCCACGAATTTTTATTCAGAACTCGAGAATGGTTTGAGCGATTTTGTTAATTTTTGTTTTGAAATTTTCATAAAAGTTACCGGAGTGTTTAAAAATGATTAAACAATATTTTACACGACATTTTTCAATAAATAAATTAATACTTATTTGTTTGTTCTGTTCTTTGGATTAACTAAATGAAATATACATAATTGATTATGCGTTTAATGTTAAATAAACTGTTTTTATAAACAACATATGCAGCTCAAATAATAATAATGTTAATAAATTCCTGTTGTTCATTTATTAATACTTTTGTAAAATTCTACAAATTTTATTCATCTTTTTATTTGTTAATTCTCAGGCAATACGACGTAAGCCGGGTCAGCTAGTTTAAAATAATACGTTAAACTAGTGTTTGGTTTTACTGTCCGTCTATTTACTAATACCTTTTACATGTAAACCAATTTTCACTCTGAAAACGATCATATTAAACGAATGGCCACTATAAGCGGAGTCATTTTAACCGGATTCTACTATATATAATATATTACTTAACTTTACATATGACTAATAATTTATTGCAATGCTTGACAAAAAGCGAAACCTTGATACGATCAAATTCAATAACAAATATTAATATCTGGAAAATAAAATGGAACAAAACATGTTTTCCAAGAACCAAAGAAATATAATAAATTGTTATCAAATAACACGATATCTATATCTTCTTCGAATCATTAACAGTTGTCATTGATTTATGTGGTTGTTGTTTCAAAGGGTTACAAAAACTATAATTTTATAAAACCCAGGATTTAAACAAATAATTTAGAGACAAGTTTTTCCATATTTTTTAAACTTGGTAACATAATGTATGCCTTTTAATTAATTATGCACGTTAGTACATAGTAAAAATAACTTTCTTATCACTTTATTCAAATTCTACGAAATTACACCATTTGAGCCAATGCTAATTGATTGCTCGTCGAAGATTCTTTTCCATTCATTAGATAATACAACTTTGTTACCAATGGAATGACGTTCAATGACAATGTTGTGCAAGCATTCTTCCATTGGAACAGACCTCGTGTTTAGGCGTACCATTGTCAATTTAACTGAACTTGATAATGACTTGTACAACATCGAGAGCAGTAAAAGTGTTAATCGAGAGCTTAAAATAGACGAAACCGCAAATTGTAATAATTGGGCTCAAGTTTGAGAAGCGCTTTTATTTTACGTGTGATTCTTTTTCTTTAATTTTCCTTTCATTGAAGGATTCGCCATCAAATGCTACAATTGTGAGTCGACACTGCACCCAGATTGCAGTGACATCAGCTCCTCGACAAAACTCCAGGCAGAGGTAAGCAGCAGCAGTAATTTTATCAATCAGAGTCTGACACAGTTTCGTGCTTTATTGGAGGGCTGATAAGTCTCACTCTTTCTGTCCATGCTGACGGCCTGCAAATTTATCTAACCTTGCACCGTATTCCCTTCGACTCTATGTTAGCTAGCACACTTTCGTTCCAATTGGTTTCCAATCACAGGCGTCGGCGGTCGGTCGTTCTTTCCCCGCCTTATCTCTAATTGGTTGTTGTACTTTACCTTTTGCTATTGACACGAAAATTAAATTTAGTATCTGTTGCCAATTATCGATAATAATTATATAATATATGTGTCACCTTTAAGTATAGTATATAACACTGAACTCAATTCTAATAAGAATTTGTGTACCTACAACTCAGATACGACCATCGATAGCTAGAACAATTACTATTCTAAAGAAATCACGAGACATTCACACCGCCGCCCTTGTGTGAACCATCAATGTTCCTTCCTATATCGTCGCCATTGTAAATGTAAAAATAATAATCTAATAAACAGAAAATTAAGAAGATAAAATCAAAAATTCCGTAACTAATTAAATACGTTTCGTAGGCAAAAATATTTGTGTTTATCGCCAAATTCATTTTAGCGATCCGGTGGTAATGAAACAAAATGGACAATTTTATATTCCACTTGTGAATGACCGATCACATTTTTATCGTCAAAATTTGCAATGTATTGATAAAATTGCAGAAATTAAAATAAAAGTTTGTAAATTTCCACTGTTTAATCTATACAGAAATCGTAAATGTTTTTACACCCTCGTTTTACTTGTTAAAAACAGTTAACTTTACACGCCCTTGTGTCAAAAATAACTATTATTTAGGATTATATGGTAAACTAGTCTAACTAACAGAATAAATAAAATATGTATATCTATGAACAAAAATAATTTAATTACAGATTTTAGCAATATTAATTAAATGATTTTACAATTTTTAATTTCTTAAAGAAAAAACAATTCATCCAATGTTCTCCTCGTCCTCTTTCGTCAAGAAGCACCTTCCTCAGCCGATCATTCCTGCAGCAGAACATCATCATATGATCCACCGTCTCATGATCGCTACTCCACACTATACAGCTCCTGTCACTCCTCCAGTTCGCATCTCCTCGTTCTTCATTTGCGTATCTGAACCTGGCAATCAACCTTATGTTTCTTCCTCTTTGTAAATAACACGGGACATGGTCCATTTGCAGAGATGATATAATTTTGTCAAACTGCCTGCAAACTGTTTGAAGCAATTGATGTCGATATTTCTCAGGAATTCCCATACACTTTCTCCTCTTTCGCCCTTAGAGTTTATTTTATCGTCGAACCATCCGTTCCTATTAAAATACAGATTTAAGTAATTGCATAAATGGTTTCTGCAGTTTGCCACTACAGAGTCCACTTAGACATTCTCGACATACAAAAACTATTACGAATAGTTTTTGTTAAAACTTTTTTTTCATTTCCTTCAAATTTATATCCTCGGATATAGGCATAACGAGCTTATTTAGTAAAAGTTAATGTCTATAAGAATTATGTGTCATTTTCTCCATGTTTTATATGGCACTTTTTTCATTTCTTTACTCTTCAATAAAAAAACTTTTCACAATGAAACATTCTTTTCTAGATGGTGCAAAATTTTATGAATGGAGCTGATATGAAAAGATAACTAGAAGATTTCTTTATTATTTTTTTTGACAAAAACTAATTACTTGGATAGATGTACTACGATTGTAAAATGGTATAACATTCCCGAAGCACGTTCACATGGAAGGATTAAATTTGATGACAACTCATATTGTAAAAGAGAAATAGAATAGTTTGTGATGGATCAGTTAAATAAAGATAAATCAATAGTGAAGAAAAAAATATATAAACTAAAAATAAGTAGAATAATTACAGTGTGAATTGAGGTTATAGCCGCACCCGTTTATCCTTGATATCTCTGGAACCAAAAGAAGCTGGATCTTCAAATTTACACACAATATATCTCTTTACAGATTAGATTCGGGACTAAATGCAATGATCAATTTGCTCAACTTGGGCCCACGTTAGTTCCATATAAGAATTCTGTTGATATTTTTAAGTAGATTCATAGCCGAAATGACTAGCTATGATATCGTGACCCAAATATTCGCAATTCTGGATATATTTTGGATTGTGTAACTATCCCCATCATTAGATTGTTTGAATAACTCCCAATAGCGGAGAAAAGGGGGGTGCGGCTATAACGCTGACCCATTCGGCATTTGGGGTTTTTCGTTTTTTCGCAATTTCGCAAAAATGATTCAAGTATTTGCAAATCTGCTTTGACCTAAAGTTGTAATCTGTAAAGAGATATATTGTGTGTAAATTTGAAGATCCAGCTTCTTTTGGTTCCAGAGATATCAAGGATAAACGGGTGCGGCTATAACCTCAATTCACACTGTATTTCAAAAATTTGAGTTGTCTCCTAATTTAGGCCTTCCATCTGACCATGCGACAAGAATTTAAACCTTTTTTTTTATTATACCAAGATGTACGACACCTATATCAATATCGATTCACCTTATTTCTTTTTCCCTTTAGTGGGTAATCTCAAATCAATGCACCCATCTGAGATTTTCGGATTATTTTTTTCAAACACTTATTTTTATAAACGTAGATATAATATGTATATAAGAAAATTCATTGATCGTTTCATCGTATCGAAATCAATTTCTTTCGTTATTTACTATTAAAAAAGCTAGGAAAATATTCGCTTCTAGTACGGCTATTCACCGACGTCGACTCCGACACTAGTGGAAATGCCTTTTTCTTATAAAATATAACTTTAAAATAACCTGATTCAAAAATATACAATAAACTACGAAATACTAAAATCCTTATCACTATATCCATTTTAGGTTTGCACCCCGAGCTTAGTGGCTGTCCAGTCGGCTAACTGGCTGAAGGAGTTGATCAAGATCGACTTCTATCAGCCAGCGAACCAGCAGCCGGCTGAGGTGGGAATGGTATGCCAAAAGATTGTTGGAAAAAGAGGTAAATTCAATTATTTTACTAAAAGGATCTGAAGAAATATAAAAGTAAACTTATTTCTACAGCCGATGGAAACTTGACAACAGTTCGAAGCTGTCAGCTGGACGGAGCCGCGACCGATCCGTGTGACGTGGCCAAAGCCAAGTTAAAGGAGTCGATGTACCACAAGGCGGAGATAGTTTCGTGCGATATCTGCTCAAAGGACATGTGTAACGAGGCGTCTCCACTTCGGCAGATCTCCAACCTTCTGATGCTGATGCTCTTCGGATTGCTTATCCTTAGCGTGTAAATGGTAACTGGGGAGAGAGTTAGAAGAAGCACATGTAATAGTCCAAATGAATACTCATGGAGTAGCAGCGGTAGGATTATTCTACAGAGGTCGAAATTAACAAATTTATAACAAAATTAGAAGCTAAGTTTTTCCGAAACACACACACACAAATATCTTGTATTGGTTTTGATAAGTGTAATTTTAAAATGTATTAATACTAAATTATATGCACATGTTTTTCTTAAATGATGTTATTGTCCTAAAACACCGAAGGAGTTCTTGAAATTAAAGAGTGGAAGAAGCATTTTAATATAGAAATTTTTTTGGCATTGTAATATTTTTTGTAATTATTTTATCAGAAATGCATTTTGTTTAAATTTATGATATTGGAATATTTAAAAGAAATCATTAATAAGGGCTTAAATTTTCAAATTTATCACTTTCGGTTGTAAAAAATAGCATAATCATCTTAAATTTACTTTTAAAAATTGATTTCAGTACATCCTGTATAATTAAGATATATATTGTTTTATTCTTTCAAAGATAATAGTAGAATTATCTTATATTAGTTTTATTTAAGCTTAAAGCTATATTTTATTATATAAAAGTATTCCACTATATAAAATTTATAATATAAATGAAAAGAAATTGATATTTTTAAAAAAAAACGTAGCCCAAAATTGTTCTTTTTTTCATTATTACCATAAGGGTTATGATAATTTGTAAGTCGTTGAATTGGAAATAGAGTTAAGAGTCCTTTTGCGGTACTGTATTGTATTAGCCTGTAATGACTAGGTAGTCGTGTCTGTTGATTAACAAACCACCAACAAAACCTACAAAAAAATATAAAAGCAGCATCCACATGTTTGCCTTATTATTCTAATTTGGTTAAGCAGATCTTTGTGACTAAACTAACTGTTATTGTTGTTGTCTTTTTGGATCGTACAGATAAAAATACTTATACCTAATTTCGAGATTGAATTTGTCAATTGCATAAATGTTCCAAGGATTGTCATTCAAGAATATGGGTTAGGTTTAAGTGAGAAGTGGGTTAAAAAGTCGTTAATAATAAGAGCCGAAAATCGTGTCATAAAAAAAACTAATGAGAAACATAACGAAATAGGTGATTTTTCAGTTGATTGATGGTGAAAAATTGATGAGAAAATTACCAATAGCAATAACATGACTCTCTGGAAAACCCTTCAACCGAAATCGGCAAGTAATTATAATCGTAAATGGATTCTATTGAATAAAGCGAGTACCGTGCAAAATGTCCGTTTTTCCATGCATTTCGATTTTTTCCACTCTTCCCAAATGAGAACTGTGTGTTATCGAACGATATCGGGACAGACCCGATGGTTATGTGCCCTCCTCCCTCGCCTGCTTCTCTTTTATTTTATCGCAAAACACGAATTGCACAAACAATTACAGGGGCCCGAGCTCTGTATCTCGTCAGTTAATTTTGCGCCAACAAATCGGAGGCGGTATAAAAATGGCCAAGAACGACAGACCGTATTTTAGTCAGGCTTAAGGTGCTAATCAGTTGGGTTCGACTGCGCAGTGATTCCAGTGTTCAATTTCAACCAATTTCAGTGTTGCCTAAGCAGTCTAAGTGCCTCCTCTCTCTCTGGGATTAAATTCATATTTAAAGGAAAACACCACGTCTGTGATTCAACTCTATTTTAAAAAGCGGGAAAATGAAGTTAATTAGTGCAATTTTTTTGGTGGCGTTTCTAGCACAAGGTGATTTTTTATCAATTTAATTATAGTTTCCATTAAAAGTTCAATTTTAAATCGGCAAGTGTACCAATGTTTTAGCATTTGAAAATTGAATTTTCTTAACAAAGGAAAGTGCAAATTATTTGGTGAAAGTTTTAAAATATCAAATAAATTAGTGAGTTTTATATTATATTAGAAAAACTGTGAATTTTAAGTTAATTGACATTAATGATTGGTGAGAAATGGTTTTTAATTCAATGAAATGAGCTTTTCAAGAAAATCTAAACAGTTTATCAACTATTTTAAGTGATTTATTAGGATAAAGTACAAAACTATGAGTTTAACATTATTTTGCAGTGAAATCTGATAATTTTAATAACCTCAGTTAAATTATTGAATTAGCACATATGAAACGTTTTGCATTGAAATAAATATAGTAGAAATAACCGATTTATCAAAGTGTGAACAATCTTCAAGTCTGGAATCACAGGCAACAAATTAAAAGCTTTACGATCGAATTTTAATTGATTGTGAAATACGTAGAAGAATTATTGCTTTTACAAATAAGAAGAAATATAACTATAATCGTAATAATAAATATTAAACATTTAAAATTAATATTTTCTAATAAACTACTTTCAATAAATTTTCTGGAAAATATTTAAATACTGATATATTTTCATAACTAGTCATAAAAATTTGTTGGATTTATTTAAACTACTTATAGACAAAGGAAGAAACAAGCATTTCGAAATTTACAAAAGCACATACAGTCGGTCCTCGATAATTTGTACTTGAAGGACTCTTAAAATAATTCGAATTATTGAGTTGTTGGAAATATCAAATTGAAAAGCGATGGTGATCATTTTTGAGGAAACTCGTGATTTACTTTGAACTACTATTACTTTGAACTTTGAATTATTTTAAGGTTCGAATTATCGAGAGTCGATAGTATAATGTATTTGCATAAGTTGAAAATTTTAATCTATTCTTTATTGGCCATTTCGTTAAAAATAACGAGAAAAAACCATTTAAATTAAATTATTTCGAAAAAAATGAAAACTCATTTTAATATTTTTTCCGTTTCTTATGAGTAACCTTTTAGTAACCAATTTTATTTTAAAATTTCACAATAACTGTAATTTTAGCGAATAAAAGACTTAATAAAATTATATTGATAATCGAATTTCGTTGAAAATAAGGGAATATTCTCACCAGAACGCTCCACTTCAATTTTTATTATGAGTCACCATTAAATTTCATAATTCGGTAAAAGATTAATTATACTTAATTCTATACTTATCACATTTTCGATTAGAAAAATATATAGTTCCCGTTTATATCGATCTGTGTTGGGTTGCGGAGCCCTATTCCTCGTCAGGATTTAAGTTTTTCTCACTATATTTTGCTTGGCTTTGGCGACAACTCACCTAGTCGCTCTCCTTGCCTTGATCTTCTTTGATTTGAAGTCTTCTGATAGTGGACAATTTATGATAACTTATACAAGAAGAAAGTTATTTAGAATATGTTAATTACAATTGTGCCAGAGAATAAATGAAACACGTCTTTGTTGGTCACTGGTTCGAACAAGAAGGGAACTTGTCGCGTTTATTATTATTCGTTTCATATTTTATAATTATTGAAATATTAACAATTTTGCAAGGACAGAGATAGGAATTAGGAAATTGAAAAAGTATGGACAAGACAAGCTGTTCCAACAATTAATTCTGTCCACCACAATCTCTTTTGGTTTTCTTTGACATAAATATACTTTCTTAAATATAGATAATAAATCATGTAATTTTTACATTCTTACAAATGAGATTTAAATAATTTTATTAGTTTTCTAGACTTTAAACATTTCTGTAATAAGATCAATGCCTTTCACCGATGTAATATAATTTTGAAGAAGTTGTTTGTCTGTCGAATAGATTTCTTATTTTCTAAATGAAAGTCCATTTCGTGAGAGTGTTGAATTTGATTAGAAACAAGGCTAATGTTTTTTGGTTCGACATTGAAACTAATTTATTGATTAATTATTTTACAATATGAAAATATTATAAAGCAAACTTTTTAACAGACAATATATGAAACGAGGTCATATTTGTATGAAAATCAAACAATTTTCTCTAAAATGGTTGCACTTCTCTTAACACAAATATCTAAATAAAGTTCTTTTTCTTTCAACTAAGATATGGTACATAAGTGATTTAAAATCGAATACAAATAAATTAAATTCAAAATTAACCTAAAACTATAATCCTTCTAAATAAAAAAGGATTTGCCTTGGAGTGTTACATTTGCCATGATTGCAACGATCCTTTCGATGCAAGTGCTTTCCAAAGGCAAACGTGTTCGATTGACAATATTGAGGGACCCCACGCCACAACGACGACACCTGATCCCACGACAACCACGACCGCACCGGAGGAAGACACCACAACCACTACAACAACAACAGTGGACGACACAACGACGACAACAACCCCTGAACCTGAAGTGACAACGACGACTACAGAACAAGTCCCAGAAATCACCACGACGACACCAGAAGAAGTGACCACAACCACCTTACCTCCATCGCCGATCACCACAACAGGAAATCCAATCACCACAGCAGCAGAAGAAGTAGCTCCTCCAGTGGTCACCGAAGCACCCGTCGTTAAACGGCAAAAGAGACAGACAGATCTTCAATTCAGATGTTTTGTTGCCCATAGCGAAGGTAAGTTTATTAAATATAAAAAATATGAACCTTCATAATGTTGTATTATAAAATTAAATGTTTAAAATTATATAAATTCCAAGATATATAAGAATGTAACAATTTGAAATTAGATTTATAATTGGAATAATTTTATTATTATTTTTTTCCTTATTAAATAGGACTAATTAAAATTTCTTATCATTATTTTTCAATTATATCCGTTGAATAAATATTGACTGGAGAATGTAATTAAAAAATTATTAACTCTTATCACTAATGGTTTTTGTTGACATTTTTATCAAATAATTCAATTAAGTTTCTACGCAACTTCCATGAAATATATATAATACATATAATAGTTTATATATAATATAATATATTATATTTATATAAGAGTTATACTATCAGGCCAATAAGATGAGTCATTATGAGTCACAAGAGGCCGTTCAAATCTTGAAATTAAAGTGTTTAAAAACAGACAGAATACTTATCGACAATAATACAAAACTTTACGCGTTTTTTACAAATTACAAGTAACACAAAAATCTTACAAAATCATTGTATTTTTTCAAATTTTGTACTCCTCTTTCTTATGCAATTAATTTTTATTCCTGATTCATTTCTGCAAAAAGATGATGAAAGATATTAGGAATATATTTTTTAAGAATTTTTGTTGCATAAAATTGATATTATGTCACTTAAATTTGTTCTGAAAAAGACGTTTTATAGCACAATTGATTTAAAGAATTCTTTAAAACACAAATACATGTTCTTTATAATTAAAGTGTAACCTCCGTGAAAGAAATCCAACAAATTTATATGCATGTCAGTATCGTTATGTAGGGCTTAACCGTATTTTCACAACATAACGGATTATTTCAATTAAAATATTTTGATTGGGATACACGATTTCTCTTTTAAACTTAAGAACAAGATAATAGTTCCTATGTGCAAGTAAATAATGGTTTAGAGAAACCAGATCTGGCTTTCTCAATTTTTCCGAGGAGTTCGATAAAGAAACTAAAACAATGTGAGGGACATTACTAAAATTTTAAATTTGATTTTAAGAAAACGAAAGTTTTTTTTTAATTTTCGTATTAATTCATTTAAAATTGAATTAAATAGTATATTTCGATACATGTGGTGAAATAGAGGAGCGCAACGAGTAAAAATAAGTAAATTAGTGCTGTAATAATCTATTTCACATGGCTATTGAACGCTATTCTGTGTAATTCTGAAAAAAGTACCAACTAATCGGTAATTACTAATAAAAACGTTCCCAGTGGTTTTTTTTAAATTGTAGAACATGTGTACAAGTAAGACTGAGATGGGAATACTCACAACGAAATGGTTTTGACAACATTATGTAATTTCATTACATTGGTGACAATTTGCGTTCAAATTTTGAGATATTTCGGCACTCCGTGTAGAAAAGTAAGCCGTTACAGAATCAATTTGCGTTTAGAAAAGTCTACTTTTCGATACGGAATTTCACAAACTTGTATAAAACACGATCAACAAGCATTATTTTATTAACCTAGTTGTATGAATGACTATTAATAATTTCGAAAATTTAATCATAAATTAATTAAACTTAAATGTTCTTCCTTTTTTTCCAGTTAATGGCAATCGAGTGACAAGAAGGGGCTGCACCTCGCTGGCCAATACTGAGGAAGGCACTTGCGAGAGCTTGAACGTTGAGGTTGCAAATTGTCGAATTTGCAACGAAAATGGATGCAACTCAGCGACCAGTTTAGCCACATCCCTATTCACAATTTTAGCAGCTCTTTTAATTACTTTTAGAATATTTGCGTAGATTCCTGAATTGTGTTTTAAATTTAATAGATTCTCGTTTATTTACCTAAAATTCTAAATTTAAGCTTGTTTTTATATACCTACTTTATGTATTGATTGATTTGATTCAATAAACAATTGGATTTAAGGAATCATCTTTGATACGCGTAAAACAATCAGTGGCTTAAGGCAGCTCCCAGAATCACTATTTTGGACAGTTTAAACGGTGTGCCAGGGATCGGGGAGTAAGTCCAAATTAGCCTTATCGCTCACAAGTAATGAAGTGTCGCTGTGGTTCCCATTCGGAGCCTAACTTATCTAATCAGCTGAACGGATTTAGACCCGGCTCAAGTCAGTCCCTGTTTCGATTATTTTTCTATTAGTCTGCTTCCGAGATGTCGGACGCCTTTTATTCTTTGAATGCGAAGTCGTAGATTAACGAGTTTGCAGAAATCTTGGCTTTCGTAATTGGACTTTGATAAATTTACATAGTACTGCAGAAAATGAAGAAAGTGATAATATTCTGTTTACATAACAATAAACTACAAAGATAGCAGTAGATTTTCCAAATTACCTAAAGATTAGAAATATGTGTTTAAATTATTTCTTTTTGATAATCTTTTCTTTGAAATAATTTAAAAAATTTAGTTCTTTATTACTCATCAAATAGTTTTCCTTAATTTCTAAATAAGATAACTTTTTAAATTTTAATATAGTTCAAATCGTTTAAAATCGATTTAATTTACATGAAAAACTTTTTCAGTGAGAATAGTTTTTCCATGTAATATCATTCCGATTCTAATACACATTTTTGCTTCAATTTTATTTATCTTTTCTCAAAATTTAAGATAAAAAATTGGAAATAAATAAAACCTAAAAATTCTATGTACTCCTCACTTTTAATATCATTATATATCATAAAAAGGTAAGTAAATAATATAAAAGCATATACAGTCGACTCTCGATAATTCGAACCTCCAAGGGACCTTTAAAATACTTCGAATTATCGTGAGTACGAATTATCAAGTGGGTCCATTGCTGCTGCTCAGACTGCTCAGTAACTTTTAAGAGGAACGGTGGCAAAAACAAATTTCTAACTTCGAATTGCCTAGTTCTAGAAGCCGATAAGTTTGAATTACCGCGGATCTTGGTAAATGGCAGACTTTTTTCTTCGATCAAATTACCAAGAGCACAAAATTGTATGGATTTAGTTCGAAATATCAAGAGATGTTGTAGGATACTCAGAAGAGGTTCGAATTTTCGAAGGTTTGAATTATGTCGAGTCGACTGTATTTAATAACACTTTCACAATAAAATAATATATTTATTTATATTACAAGGGTGTAAAGTCAGCTTAAATTTTTATACAAACTTCAACACTAGCAAGAAGAAAAGTCCTTTAAAGCAAAGAAAGAAAAAACGAACTGGTCAGTTGGGAAAGGTAATCATTTGACCACATTGATGTTCATCAATAAAATTGACCAATCTGCTTATAACTTCATAGCCCTCCACAATTCGTCTTCATTCTTACAGATTTCTTGCTCTAGCCGTCCATCCATCAATTGTCATAGTAGTGATGTCCTCTTGAACCCAATCTATCTTTCGTCGTCTAGGTCGTCCCTTTTTGCACCTGCACAGTGTTCTTCCGTTCAACATTTCGATTTTATAAATCGTGTCACTGTACATCCTTCTAAAAGAGCGTCAAGTTCAAAATTGTGTTGTAAAATTAATCAATTATTTAATATAATATATGTAGAATAAAAATTTCTAATTAATAACATACCCTTTTTATTAAAAAAAAAACAATATAGTCCAGACCTATGCTGCCCTATTGTACGGTGCTGAATTCCGGGTCTAATAAACACTTTTTTTTATCCTACCCTATCCGATCATAATCCTTTTCAAGAAAGATTAAAGGAATTATTATATTGCAATACTTTATCGATATCAATAAGTTAGTTAGGGTCATTGATGGTTATAGACAGGGAGATCGAGCGTATTCTGCGCCCACTAACCAAATAGAAAACTAAACATGATTTCTGTACAATATGGCGTTGCTATGTGCTACCCATACAGAATTATGACCCAAAAACAAAACATACTTCCCCTATTTGAAAGAATCATCATTTTTACAAATTAAAAAATACAGATTTCTTTTACCCATTACCAATGATTATACATAATTATTCAATATCGAATTTTATACATATTTGAAAAAAAAAAGTTTTCTCCTGAAACATCCTATAAAACACCACATTATTCGTGGTAGAAGAAGGCTTTTATTTGAGCATTGCTTAACTGTATTAACGAAGAATTTGCCGGCCTCATAGTCGGTGTGTTAACGCATCCGGCTACCTCTTCGTTCGATCCCTGGGCTGGTAGGATTAACTGGACCCTTTTTTAACTGGTCTAGGTGCTATTAATTGACTAATAATACACCGAAAACAAATAGTTATGAAAAGTCTAAGCCCGTTGGTTGAGGTTTAGACTCTCCATGTTCCTTACAGGAATTGAAAGGGAAATATTTTTAATAACGTACAATTTAGCTGTAGTAACAGATAATTTTAAACTAAATGGAATAATGATTGAAATTTGTACATACTCGTATATCGGATTTCCCTAGAAAAAACTGATTTTGCGAATTATTTCAAACTACTAAAACTATGTGTTTAAGGGAGTGCAAAAGGTATAGTTCTTTCAATTTTTTTTTTAAATTGTGTAACAAAGAACTAAATCTGATTTAAAATAGTTATTTATGTTAGGAATGTG
>JXOV01014699.1:0-12246 GCA_001014945.1 Clogmia albipunctata
TGAAGAAATGATTTTAATAAGATAATCTGGGGCTTTCAATTTAATTAACTTATAAATTAGTCCAGGAGTCCAAATTTGATCAAAGGCCTTGTGGACATCCAACAAGACCATACCCGTTGAATTTTTAATTTGAAGCTTTTGTTTGACGTGTTTTTTAATTCGGAGAAGTTGGTGTGTTGCCGAGTGCTCTCTCCGAAAACCAAATTGGAAATTGGGCAGTATTTCTTTTTCTTCTACAAATTTCAATAATTTATTATACAGTATATTTTCAAAAATTTTACCGATTACACATAATAAGGATATGGGTCTANCGTGTTTTTTAATTCGGAGAAGTTGGTGTGTTGCCGAGTGCTCTCTCCGAAAACCAAATAGGAAATTGGGCAGTATTTCTTTTTCTTCTACAAATTTCAATAATTTATTATACAGTATATTTTCAAAAATTTTACCGATTACACATAATAAGGATAATAAGGATTTCAACAAAAATATAAATAATATGTACTAAGATTATAACCAAAAATTATAAATATTATCTCGACAGCAAATATACAGCACTAAAATTAAAAGAAATTAGAAAATAACTATATTGCACTTATTAAAAATTCACATGTATTTATTTACAAATTTTGTTGACGAACTGCTTTTTGAAATTGTTTTGACAGATAATAAATGCGGTTCCAAATAATTATCCAAATTTCTTATAAGCGATGGCAAAAAGCACAACCACTAGCAAGGGTTTAGTGGTGATCATACTCGAGGTGTTGCAATTATTCCCTTTACACTCATAACACTCGCCTACAACGTAATCTGGAGAGGAGTTTGCAAGTGCACAAATGTTTTCTATACCACATCCCTTTTCTGCATGTGGTTGAAAGTTTCCAAATTGATTTCCTGAAACAATATAATTCATTTATATCCCAGTTAATGAATTTCACAATAATTTTTCGTACTGGCTGATCCCAAAAATTTAAAACAGCGATCAAATATTGAGTCACATGATTTACTGTACATATTATTGTTACAGTTCTCCATATCTAATGCAACACATTCATAACAGTTAATACTATTAGCTTCCTTGACCAATAAAAGGATTGCAAAAAACAAAACACTTTTAACGATCATTTTTAAAAAATTTTCACTGGCAAATTTTTCTGTATTAAATGATACTTTTTTGCCATTACGAGCCTTTGTAATTCAAATTGTCGAAATACGGTGGAAAGTGACTTTACCGAATGTAGAGTTTATCTCTGTTTATTATGAGATAACACTCGATTATTGTTTAGAAACTGATTGACCAATAGTAATCTTATCTATTATGAAATTTGAAATAATTTATCACCATATTCTAATGAATAATTTCGGATTAACATTATTTACATTGGCTGCTATATTTGATGACATTCTTTCAAACAATTTAATAATAAACCTGCGCCACCTAGAAGCACAACATGGTAATTTCATACAAAAGCTAACTATCTTTACCGTCTTTTCTGTGTGTGTCGTTGACCGTCTTTTCTTTTTAAATGTATTGTGACTGGAAATTTCATAGTCCAATTCAAAATCAATCAAAGTAACCAAAGTTTTCCATTCACAGAATTGGTGATTTGTAAACATTTATTTACAGCAAAATGCCGTCTTAAAAGGTCATTTTTAAATTGAAATTTTGTACTTGAAATACTATTGAAACAGGGTGATAAAGATGTGTTTTCAATAAAATGATGGCAGTTATCAGATTTTATAGTGAACCTTCTTTAAATTTGATTTTTACCAAAATTTTAAACCATTTATTGTCATTGATGCTGGTTTCGTGAACCAATATAAATTGAATTCCAGCAATATTCTAATACTTCCAGCATAATTCCATTATTTTTTACCTTGTTTTTCGACTGAGTTTTGCAATATTAACACATTCTAAAAAATACCTGATTAAGGTTCTAGACATTTCATGACGGATATTTTTTTACTCATTTGAATTGTAAAAACCGCGCCACATTAATGTGCTTATTTAAAACTCTTTTGCAAAATTGTCATGGTTTCTTAAATAAATATTAAAATTCTAAGTGTATTGATAATTTACATATAAAATTTAATGATTGGTGTTTGTGTAAAATTTACTAGGAAAAAACATTTTTTAAACAATTATTGAAAACGCCATTAATTTTATTTGACTTTTTAACCTTAATTGACCTTTGAGGGGTCTCTCAGCCCTGCTCACAGCTCGACGAATGAGCTTGTTGTAACTTCCTTCAACTCTTGTGAAGACGCTATATCACACGTAAATAGTAAGTGTAATGCATGTCACAACACACTACCCTGCGGTACTTCAAGCTTTATGGACGGATGATAATTTACCATCGCAGGAAAAAAGAAAGAAAAAAAAAAAATTAAAACAATATTTGCTGTTCAAACTTCAAGCGGCCTTGATCAACAAAATTTGCAGTTTTATAAAAAAAAGATGCTGGACTTTTAAAATTTAAAAAAAATTAATTCTTGGACTTTTTTCACATGTGAAAAAAATGACAACTTAAATCGATTTTGGAAACCTAATCATTATTAAAGTATAGTTTTTCATTTTTTTCATACTAAAATGGTTCACAGAATCAAGGTTAGTCGTACAATCAGAAAGATAATCGCAGTCTACCCCAGTCAAAATAGGGGAACCCCTTAAACGGTTATGCAATTCTTATCTTTAATACTACGAATTAATAGTACGAGTACGGCTATGGGACTGTTATCGTGTATGATATCATATACGTATATTTGTTTCAATGACTTGTAATCGAAATTTATTTATCTGCAAAATTTCAAAAGAAACGTCTAACATATTTTTGTGTGTTTTATGTTGTACCTACGTGTGTTATTAGACTCCAATTTATACACCTTGAGCACAAGGTAATTCACAGAATTTATTTTATGTATGGTTGGTTCTTATTACAATATTTAACTAACTGACTTATGGCCAGCTTCTAATAATTAATAATATTATTATAATAATAATAATTATATGAAAATAGAAAGGTTATGTAATTTGAACAGAAAAAGATTATATTAAGAATCATAAAGCACCTAATTAGGGATAAAATAATTTTTATACTTCGATTTATAAATTGTTAGTCTTAAAAGGTTTCAAACATAATCAGTTTGTAATAGAAATTCAGTTTAATTGCCTAAATAGGAATTATCTTATTTCGTTGTTAAAATTTCTTCTTTTTTATGAAATTGTTGTCATAATCAAATTGATTATTTAAAAATTTTTATTTACAAATTTCTTTGTGAGTTATTGTTCCACAATTTTAAAAAAAATCTTGCGATCGTTTTTATGAGTTATTAATAATAAACTGATATTTTTTTCAAGATTACACAAAATAGCGTACGGTTCACATATAAAATCGATTATTATAGCACTCATTTACCTATAAATGATAGATTAGTGCTGAAATAACTTCTATTTCACCACTTGTGTCGAAATATACTATTATAAACTTGTTCTAATTTAACTACATTTACTAATTATAATTTCGGTACGAAACTTGTGGCGATGACAAAAAGCAGAATCACTAACAAGGGTTTAATGGTGTTCATACTCGAAGTATTGCAGTTATTTCTTCTGCACACAGAACACTCATTGGTATGCAATCCTGGCACCATTGCTAAAATATTACATGACTCTGCAATTCCGCACCCTTTTTCTGCATGTGGTTGATTAACTCCAAAAGCATTTTCTAAAATAATTCAAATCTATCAGCCCACAATTTCTCAATTTTCACTCCAACTCGCCTGACCTGATGATCCCTCAAATTTGAAACATCGATCGTATCTTGCGTCACAGGAGACACTTCTCATATTACTGTTGCAATCCTCCATAATGTAATCGACACAATAGAAGCAATCAAGACTAGTAGCTTCTTTCGCCGAAAGAAGGATAACAAAAAATAAAACACGTTTAGCGATCATATTCGAAACTTATACACTGGATCAGGTTGCTTTGTACAATGATAGATTATTGCCATTAAAGCCAATATATACGAGTTATTGTTATTAAAATTGGTATCTTATATTTGTCAAAATACCGTAGCGTAAGACTTTATCAATTTTCTTATAATCCCTCTCTATAGAAAAATAAACCTATAAGGTAACGCTTTATTGATGTCTAGAAACCGATTGACTAATGCCTCATCAATTGTAGAAATTAAATTTAAAATAAATTAATATACGAGGGCTGTCCCACAATAAAATGGCCTTCCATAAAAACTCTCATGTTGTTGGAAAAATTTATTGTATTTTTTAAAATACTCTTCTTTTACCTATTTTTACTTGATTCAATCATGATCAAACTTTTTAACCCTGTAAAAACATTAATTTTCTACAGTTTTCAAAATACACCAACGTAACGGCAATAAGCTTTTAATCGTCTCACATCTTTTTCCGCCGAAGGTTTTTTATAAGTTTGGATGTTGAAAATAGTCGTACTGGGTCATGTCTAAAGAATAAGAAGGATTGATCATCAGTATTCAATATTTTCGTCGACAAATGGAGTCAACTTAGTGTGTAATATGGAGGTGATTCTTTCAAAAATTTCGAAATAATAAAACCCTGTTATCTTTTTAGCCTTTTTTGGCAATTAAAGCCGATTATATCTCGTATAACTCCATAAGTTGGAGATGAATACCATTTCGAGCGATTGGGTAGTATTTCCCTGCTTAGGGATATATTTGTCTGATACAGTCCATAATTCCACAGACTATGCACTTTTAAAGGTCTCAATGGGCTTATGACTTATAAGCCATCCCGAAATGATGAAAAATCTATTTGGAATGTTATGAAACTGAGTCAAACATTGCTATGAAATAAACTGTGATGCTTGTTGCAAAAGTAAGAAAACGCGGCACGCTCTGCGCGGACAGATACCTCGTTTTCAATTTTTCTCCAGAAAACAACTTTAGCAGTTTTTACAAATGGCTTCTATCTCAGCTTGTAACATTTTTAATTTGGAATCTACTTATACGAAGTTCTGGGTTTTTTCACATTATCTTCAATGGGAGCCGTTCTTGGCGCACTTGGACATGGTTAAACAAAAACAGGTGTGAAACCACGACAAACCTACCAAGTCGAATTTGACAATTGCTACTTGTTGACGAGAGTCATCTTGAGCAGTATCCAAAGTATCTTTGATTTTGGTACACAAAATCCCTTTTAAAGTCAAGAATCGAATCACCGAACGATATTGTGCTTTCTCCATTTTTCAAACTACTGCCGAAACGTTCCATTTCTTACTCGATTTGGATAGCATTTTAACTATAACAATTTAGGATAATGATATAAACAAATAAATATTCCTTTAAGGATATCAGCGCCTATCAGCTCGAGGGCCACTTTATTGTGGGACAGCCGTATTTCGTTGTTTGCCAATGTATCCGTCGTGTCCTCAATCTTTTTACTCGTACATATATGGTACACATCACCGAGAAAATTAGAATCCCCAGTAGCAAAATTTCAATTTTCACTTTAATTATAAATTTCAAAACGTTGGGATGCCATTTATCAAAATAAAAAGTAGCAAACTTTTCAATTCGGCTTTTCAAAATCGGAAATTTGAAAATATGGGTGTAATTTTCGATTAAATGTTATATTTGGATTATGAATACCGTAACCGTTAACCACCTACACAGTAACTATCACCAATAATTCTTTTAATAAATATCGCCTTAATAGTGTCTATCCTTGGAATATAAAGTATTCTTGAAAACCTTTAGAAGAAAATTTGAATAACTACACTTTCAAACAGTTCAAAGTGTTTCTTCATTACTAGGCCTTTCCAAAGAGGCAGTTCTGATGCATTTGCCCATAGATTCTCCTTTAATTCGGTGTTTGGCCGTTCATTTGATTGGCTCCGTATGTAATGAATCATATTTTAATTCTAAGACCCAAAATATTTTACATAATAATGTCTACGAGAGCATAACACTTAAATAAGTTAAATAAAAAATATTTTTTAAAAAATAAATTGGTTTTTCTAATTTTGAAGTCATTTTGAAAACCGATAATTTTTGTTTTTTTGAATTTTTTATGAAGTAAGTTTAAATAAAGACAACGTTTAACACCCTATGGACGTTCTTGGAAAAAATTTATTAGAATTAAAATAATAAATCCAAACGCTATTAATGTATCGTCCTCATTGATTTAAGAAAAACGCGGTCTTCGAATCAAACTCGTAATCAGGGAAACCACTAAGACGGTTTCGCAATTCTTATCGATAAAAAATTATGAATCAATAGTACGGCTATACGAATTCTTACGTGTATGATAAATGTTTTGAAAAACGTGTTCCTGAAATAATTTCTATTTTCAAAAGAAACGTGTGAATCATAGTTAATATATTCAAATAGAAAGATCCTGCAATTAGACCAGAACAAGGTAATCAAAATATTATTTTTGGTATTGAAAACCGTCAAATTGAAATTTCAAATGATGTGTCATCTTAGTATTTATAATTATCAGATGCACTTTAACCGCCGTTCATTTGTTATCAGCATTAACAAACTAAATCAATGCAATAAATAAAACACCGACTGAGATAAGAAAAACAAATTGCGCAAGTACAAATTTCGGCATTTATTTCGATCTGTCCGAAGAAATAAGTCAAAATAGTAAAATGGCTCTGAAATTAACTTCCTTGTTCGTATTCCTTTTGTTTATTAGTGGCTCCTTCGGAAGACGGTGTTTTCAATGTGCTGCATCAAACACGGAACAGTGTGAACGACTTCGTAGAGAAATCAATTGCAATTCGGGATATAACTATTGTTTCACTTTTAATGGAACTATAAGTAAGTAAACATAGTAATCTTTATAAAAAATATCTAACAATCTTTTTTTATTTAAGCCACACAACAAGGATTTAGACAACCTCACGCTGAAAAAGGATGTGGTCTTCAAAATACCTGTAACATTATCCAACAGACTCCGAATATAACTTTGACGCATTGTAGAGTGTGCAGTCGAAATTTGTGTAACTCATCAAACTTAATAAGCGGTGGACCAGTGATGATAATTGCTCTTTTAGCATTCTTCCAAAAAATCCTTTAATTTATCAATGCCATCTCCAAAGAGCTGTTTTTTAAAAAGAATAATCGGTTAGTTATTTTAATTAATTATGCTTTGAAATTGTGAATATTTATTTGAATTGCTTATTTACTTTAATTGTTTCTAAAATTATAACTGTTATTAATAACGATTTACTATATTTAGCGATAAGAACCGTTGTCGGTTAGTGATATTATTGACGTTATAAGTGCTTCGAAAGTTGAGTCCGGGAATATTATTCTTCTAAATGCAATTATACAATTATTGATCAAAAAATGTTATTTGTGAAAACGAGCTATGAATTTAAAAAAAAAAAGTTACAATGTGAACAGGGCTGAAATCCGTGTCCATCGAGTTAAATTTTGTGTTTAACCAACAGAGCCACCCCGGCCAAAAAGATTATACAATAGAGTTCATTAAATTGTTCTGAAACTCAAATAAATTGTTTGTTATTCAAAACATTTGATTCTTTTTAATCCGGATATGTCATTTATCCAGAAGGGATAAGAACAAAAAATATACTTTAAATATGTATACAAACAAGTTTATACTATTTTTCTTCTAAATTTTGACTCAATTTTTGGCCAATTTTTTTAAAAATATGTTCAGTTGTTCACTGTGGAGTTAATGGTTTATTAAAAAACACATTTAAATACATTTTAGTTTATTATTGACTCTATTCGGCCTCACTTGGTGGACTGTGTTAAACTGAGAAAACCCGTGGGAAGATTAAGTTTGATCCCGGCGGGAACACGAACTGGTAAACAGACGAGTGAGAAGGGCTGAAAATTGGCCATCTACTAGAAAAGGTAAGGCATTTTCAGTTCCCGTATAAGGCAGAGTATACTGGTATCTTGGTGGCGGAAGAAGCAGCCCTTGGACAAGAAGAGCTTTGGTTAGGTAAGCTACTGTATTGACGTCTGGTGGCAGCCGGTCAAAAAAATGAGAAGCCAAACAGAAACAACTAGTATGATAGTTTTTGACAAACTAACAGAAAGCAGGCTCAGACTTAATGGACACCTAATGAGACTTCCGGAGAATTAGATAGTATGAAATTCAGATCAAAGAGCCATCCAAGAAGACAACATGGATGACGAAACATGAACACCGCAAATCACACAGAATAGAAGAGACTGAAGATTACGTACTAGAAAAGTCGAACCCAAGTGAAATAGGACAAAAGACTAGTTTAAGACGAAGATTCGGTCATGGTAATCAATATAAAATGAATAATAGAAATTTAAAAATATTATATTAAGTTCCTTTAATTGGTTAAGTTCTACTTCTAGTAAAACATCAAACTCAAGTAATTACAAATATAAGGATTAAAATAATAATAATTTAATTTATGAACTTATCTTTAAGTTTTATTTTATTTTAAGATGATTAACATTTAAAACCACAATAAGTGCCAAAAGTGATAATAATAACATAGGTTTATTCACCAAAAAACTAGAAGAGTTACACAAATTTCCGTAGCACACTTGGCATTCATTAGTAGATATTTCTGGTATTGTCGCTAAATAACTGCAAGCACTTTTAAATGCACACCCTTTCTCTGCGTGATCCTCCCAAGTTCCTTTATTTACTGAAACCAAAAATGTTATGAAATATTTTTAATAACACTTAAAATTTATTTTCTTACAAACTAATCCAGTAAAAGTAAAGCAGTGATCTATTCCTGGATTGCATGTGATTTCTTTTAAATTCTCATTACATGCTTCCATATTTCTAGCTGCACATTCATAACATCGTCGAGCAAAAGACCCATTAACAAATAATAGAACTAAGTAAAAGAAAGTAATTTTCACACCCATTTCACTTCACATTCCTTAAAATATGTCTCGACATTGATTGAACTCTTTTCTGATATCAAATTTATACTTTGAGCATTGTCTTGTCTTATCTGATTAAAAATCAATTGGCTTATGTTAATTTCATGGATTATTTTTTGCAATCTGACTAATACTAAATCATTATTGGTAGAAATTTCCAAAACTGGATAAATGAATCACCACAAAAATGTTGAGTTAGACGTGTCATGATGGAGATAATTCTAGAAAACTAGGCATAGGCCAGTTTTTCATTTAAAACATCTTAAACCACTACTGTCAAAACTTCATTCAAATCCGACTTGAGGATTATTTTAATCGGAAGTAAATTTTTCAGATTCGAAAGCAGAAACAGTTGGTACTGGACCAAGTCTTGAGAGTACAATTTTTATGAAATTAAAATTAATAATACCTTGCGAAACCCTAGTCATCCCCATTCGATTGGGTAGTGCTTGCCTCCTTTTGAAATACTTCATTGTTTCGACTGCTCCTTGTCCCTAGTGGGTACCTATGGATTAATGTTTGCTCAATCTTTAAGGATTGATAAAAAAGTAAACTCATTTGGATTACAATTAAACTGCATGAAAACAACTCTAAGCTGATCTCACGGGGTATTTGTTTTCAAAAGGGAAAAACTTTGCGTAATTTTTTTCACATACCCAATATTCATTTGAAATTAAATCTGTGTATTTTTAGAAGCCTATTAACTTATCTACCTTGAAGACTTTGAAGCTCAGGTTTTTCCCTTTAATCTTTGGTAGAGCGGGTTTCGGGTCACTTGTACATGGATTTACAAAAGCCGGCGTGCGACCAAAACAAAACTTGTAAAATCAATTTTCAGATCGCCAACGAAAGACAATACACGTCAGTAACAGTGTCCACAGGCTCATTGATTTCCAAATAATTTTCAAGCACTTAGTAAAAATGTCCTTAAACATTTGAATGTATTTTAGTCCAATCAAATCGATATTATGATTCTAATATTTCTTCTATAAAAGTCGTTTTATACTGCAAGTGCTTTAAAGAATTCTTAAAAAGTGCAACCTTCGGTCAAATTGACCAAAATTCATATCCCAGACAAATTCGTTATGACGTGATTTAAACTTAAATGGATTGAAAACAGCAGATTTTGCCAATCAGAAACAACCACTCAAACAAATGAGATGGATAATCTTTCCCATACGAGACAACAAGATATAGATTTTGTTATCATACTGT
The DNA here is from genome assembly GCA_001014945.1 of Clogmia albipunctata. NCBI lineage: Eukaryota > Metazoa > Arthropoda > Insecta > Diptera > Psychodidae > Clogmia > Clogmia albipunctata. The sequence continues at coordinate 10,131 of JXOV01014699.1, forward strand.
AGAATAACAGAATGAAATTTTTAGTTTAAAAATTTGTGATTTAAATTTAATAAGAACAATGAGATTTTTTATATTTTTTGTTGTTTATTTACTTAAAAATATATAGAATGTTAGACAAAACAATGTCGAGAAGCATTATTAAACACACATTAATAGCACCTTAACTGACTACTAATACACTGAAAAAACAAACAGTCGTGTACAGTCTAACACCCGTTGGTTGAGGTTGAGACTACCCCTAGTTCCGTCGTGAATGTCGTGGGAATAATTATTATTATTAATAGCACCTAGACCGGTTGTAAACGGATCCAGTCAATCCGCCCATTTCATTTATTTGTTTGCGCCATCACAAATTTATAATTCGCTATGAATATTATTTCGCAATGTTGTTGATATACACACAAATGGAAACTTTTTCGCCCTAGAAAAAAAATCCGCCCGGAATTTGATCCCACGACCTCGAGGAGGATGTCCATGGTGCTAACCGCTAGGACACAGAGGCAGAGGCAAATTACTAGTATACTGTATGTATACTGTCGTATACTTACATTTCAGTTTCATACTTTCCAACGTCTGAGGCGCGAGGAAAAGAAACTCAGAGACAAAATTTCAGGGGGAAACTTCAGATCTAAATCGAATGTTATAATTGCGATAAAAGTATATTTCCCGCATTGCAAAAACTCTTAAATGTGTCGTCTTTACAGAAAGAGCGCGTCTACAATTCAAGACTTTTTAAGATTTCCAATACAGTGCGAAAGCCAGCACTAAGATTTCAAAATACAAAGTGATCACCAATCTTTGAGGATCTTATTTTCGCACTTGGGTGACTGAAGAACAAACGTTTCCAGACTGTGATTCATTCCCAAAAGAAACTATCAAGCTCTAGGAGAGCGAGGCATGAGAATCACTGCACGACACAAGGCGTATGTGAGAACCGCTTCACATACCAGACGATTAAAATAAATATGTCATTTTGATGAAATAATCACGATCTTTACACGGGAGGACATCATTACAACGATTTTGATTTTTTTCCCGAAAAAGTAGCTAATATAGATCGTAAAATGTAAAAAAATTAATTTGTCCGTAGTTTCTTCGTTATCAGCATTTTCTAATTGTATTTATGCAATAAGTATAGGCTTAAAATGATAAGAAGAGCAAAAATACTAATATACTAAAATCTTCTTATTGATTTCGTTTAGTGCGAAGAAATAAGTCGCAAATTGTAAAATGGCCGTAAAAATCTTTTCCTTGGTCGTTTTCGTTTTGTTAATTAATGGATCATTAGGACAACGCGTTACAACTACAACTAGACGGACTACAACTAGACCGACTACAACTAGATGGACTACAGCTAGACCGATTACAACCACACCGTCCGCAAATAGACAGTGCTTTCAATGTGCTGAATCGAACATGGAACGGTGTAACCAAGCTCGGAGGCTAGTTACGTGTAGGACTGGATACAGCTTTTGTTACTCTTTTGATGGAACTGTCGGTAAGTAAATAATTTTATTTTAAAAAATGTATTAGCTTTATACTATAAAATTTTTGTTCCAGCAAGACAAGGTTCAAGGCAACCCATTGCCGAAAAGGGATGTGATGTTATAAATACCTGTGTCAGTTTGCAACAAAATCCAAATATGAATGTGACAAATTGCAGTGTGTGTCAAAGAAATTTGTGTAACTCATCCAATTTAGTGGGTAGTAACTCAGTAATTTTAATTGTTCTTTTAGCTCTTGTCCCAAAAATCGTATTTTAAACATTATGTTATTATTATTTATATTTATTCTGTACAATTGGTTTTTGACAAAAGGAATTTATTGTTCCTATGAAATATATTTATGTATTTCTTATTTTAAAATATATTTTTATTTAATGAATTATAATCTTATTTTATTATTATTTATGCAATTCAATTGAAAAATCATAACATTTAACCCTGTAATTCCCAGATTTTTTATTGACTTGAGAAAATTGCTGTAGATAATATTAGTTTCAGAAGCACGAATCCCAAAAAAAAATTGATTAATGCAATAATTGTAAATATTACAGCTCCTCAAAGTTAGCGTGCCTTTAGGCATTCCTAGGGCTTTCGGCCATCTTATATCATCC
>JXOV01014702.1:0-10139 GCA_001014945.1 Clogmia albipunctata
AATGAAATTTGATGTGAAATTGTAAAAATTTAAATGCTCATGAGTGTAAAAAACTTTATGTCCTGCTCGGGTGTAATTTTTAACTCGGAAACGATGAAACACTCGCCTTCAGCTCGAATGTTTCACACTCGTTTNATTTGGGAAACATGTCAATTCTTTAATTTTCCTTGTAAATAATGAAATTTGATGTGAAATTGTAAAAATTTAAATGCTCATGAGTGTAAAAAACTTTATGTCCTGCTCGGGTGTAATTTTTAACTCGGAAACGATGAAACACTCGCCTTCAGCTCGAATGTTTCACACTCGTTTCACTCGTTAAAAAACCGTTGACTTTACAACCTTGTAGCACAATTAACTATTGTGGTTTATCATAATATTTAATATTGAATATATTTTTCAATGGATTTAATTAATATATTTTAATACATTATACTATCCAATAGTTTATTAAGTTATAAAACTGAAAAAAACTACTTTCTATTGTACATACAAATGGTTTTTTGATGACGAATATGAAGAATATATTAAAGTAAATCTATAATTCATTCACACACAATTGAATAACACATTTATCTACACTATAAAGAATTAATTAGTTTAATGCTGGAAATTATAATAAAACCCGTCATTAGGTTTGAGTCAGGCTTCTGTAAATCCTACTTTAACTGTTAGAGACAGCTACAAATTAGCACAAGTCCACATAATAATCAACATAATACTAGGCAATTTAAATTATTTAAAGCTTCCCACGAGGACAATATTTGCATAATTGAGAATAGACTACCGCTCTTTTAAAGTCACCCAAAATCCCATTTATGTTGAACTATGCGCTGTAGTCTCGAACCGAATAATTTAATGAATATTATTAATTGAAGCTCAACACTTCAAAGGCGTCTCCACACTGTAAATATTTATAATTTAATATTCATTCCGAAAAATCTCCACTGAAGAATTAAAGCGTACACAAACATACACGTATATACAGAATTTCCATTTAATTTGGCATTCATAATTTAACATAAAATCAAAATCGTTGCCATATTTATAAATACATAGAGAAATTCAGCACTTTTGTTGAATGCAAATTGAAATTCCGGTTCAAAAGCTTTCGGTTTATTGCTAGAAACAAAGTTTTCATGCATGTTTTGATAGTATCTGAAACATTTTTTATTTATTTTTTTTCAAATAAACAAGTTGATTATCAAAGCGGTTTGGATTTTAACTACATCGTTAAATTTCTTGCTTTGCATTCCTTCTGATAAACTGTATACTGTTTCTATTTGCCCTTCATTTCAAACGGGTTAAGGGATATTATCAAAGAGCTTTTTCATTATTCATACGTACATATATATAAAACAAGAAGAAGGAGAATAACACATGCAATCTACTTATAACCTGTATTTATATATAAGCATCCATATTTTCAGAGGAGAAACAATCAAGATCCAAGTGAATAGGAAGCGAGAGAGCGAAAAAGAAACAAATCAAGTTTTATGTTATGACTATAAATCGAGAGGCATCATCACAATGCCAGTCTCAACAGATACCTCTCCCGCTACCCCAACCAACAACAACAACACCTCATCAGCAGCCCAACAACAACAACAACAACACCACAGCAACCACCCCAACCCCCACCTCACAACAACAGACAGAGCCCCCAAACAGCCACAAATTACAACAGTTAAACCTCCAAATTACACAATCACAGCAGCCTCAGCTCAAGCTCTCAATTGGCCAGGTCCGACGAGCGCACCCCGCCTCCGGGGCCACGTGGAATGTGCAGGTGGTTCGGGGCAAAATGACGTCACGCTGTTTGTGGCATGCATGTCGTGCTCTTATTCTTGGCATGGTTTTGATGATACTAGGCGCTGGTATGGCCACAATAGGTAATTTGGGATGTCGTCGCGCCCCAGTTCTGTTGCGACATCCACTCCGTTATCCGTTCATTCTTCTCTTCCATTCAATCATTCGATTTGCATCACGAAGGCACTCAGTATTTCTTGTTTTTCCTATGATTCTATTACTTCTGGAATGCAACTCATAGCAACGAGTCGTTTGGGAAAGAGGGTCAACTCGTCTTTGGCACATTTTCAAATTAAATTCCTTCGTATAGTTTAGGAATGATGTTCTGTTGATATACTCGAAGTTTAATTGGACAATTGATGATAGTATATAATGATTAATTGATAAACTATAAAAGATCAAACTATTATTCTGAAATCTATTTAATAAGACCATATAACCAATCCTAATAATTATCCTTTTCAGGTATTATGAATGGAAACAACCTTTTTTAAAATTCTATATGTGAACTTGGTCTGAAAATTGTAAAATATTTTTGAAATCCCTTATTAAAAAGATAGTTGTTTTCGTTTATTTGGTTTTTGTAATGTGTCACTTTTTCCTGTAATAAAAACAAAAATTTTGACTAAAAAATGTAATAGGAGGTTCCACAAAAGTTAAACTTTTTTACCTAAGCCGTATCATAAGATCGGGATACGTGTATTGTTTTCAATAAATTTTAATGTGGATTTCCTCGGCTTTTTTTAAAAAAAATGCCATAGATTAATTTGTCACACTCGTTTTCATATTAACCTAACTTAACACCTTTGGCCCTGTAGCACAAATAATTATTGTTTTGCAATTAAGAGTTCGTTAAATACAAATGACGTAAAATAAACAAAATTTTAAAAATAAAAAATTTTAATTTCACCCCCATAACATTACTAATTAACTTTGGGCTAACACTTTTTGTGTACAGTCATCAAAATTTATTTAACAATAATAAATCCGAATGGTTATGTTAATAATGTCCGACAATTTTTGCTAGAAATGCAAAAACAAAATTGAAATTGAATTAATGTGAATTTAAAATTATAAAAGTTATAATCTATTAGATTTTAGTGTTAAATAATGTGAAAATGCGCAAGAATATAAATTTAAGTGGTTTCTATGGTGCGAATGTAAAAACAATTGCATAGAAAAAATAAAAAGGTCTTCATTGAATTATAGTCATCAAATTCTGAAAAAACGATTTGACATCTTTCCTAAACGACTTTAGCAATTTCAGTTTGCCTTCGACACTTCTAATACACTATTGACATCTCCTCATACAGGTTATTATGCGGTGCCTCTGTCGACGGAAGTTCGGGGCAATTCAACGGTTCCTGTTAAGAATATTTCACGAGGATATCACTTGAACAACCTCTCCTACATCGGTCCCATTGTGATGGGCTTCGGAGGTGAGTCGCAAATTCCTCAAGGCCTTATCTGCCACGATAACGTCGCAATTCAATCAAACAAATGCATGTCTCCCCCGTTCTCGAATTCCCTCACATCGGTTACGTGGTTGAGTTCTAGTCGGGGACATATTAAGCTGTCTGTTGTAGTAGAAAATAAATGGCCTGGTGAGCATCAGCCTCGAATCCAGATGCCGCAACGCGGAATTTATTGAAGTTTGCCAAGCACGTAGTTTAATCTGAATCGTTTCTCAAAGTGATTGAGGGAAGAGTATATTTTACTTTCTCGCCTTTTGATTCCTCTTCAATTTTCCCATCTCTCGCAAACTCGAGGCTAGATAAAGGGATATATAAACATAAATAGTACACGAAGACTTTAGTACAATGAATATGAAATGAACTTTTATCAAACTTTATAACTGTTTTATTAAATAATATCCTTTTAAAAAATTACAATTAATTACAAATATCACATAAAGTAATTAAAATGAACAAAATAATTAACGTCTTCTTATAAAAAAGGTAATTAAAAAAAAGTTATGGCTTTAATTACAGTTAAAATATCATTTAATTAAACTGAGACATTATCATTCCGCTGCCGAGTACGGATTTAATTTAACATTCAAACCCAATTTCAGGATTCATCGTGGTGGCTGCGTGTGTGATGACGTTTGAGGCGAGGGACTCTGCGGCAAAGGTGGTCCCAGCCAGATTTAAAATGAGCACCAACAGCGGGGGTGGCGGGAGTGGTCGAGCCAACACTCGGAACAGCTCAGCGATTCGTCGGGCTGCAGGTTCTAGACAATTCCGCTAATTAATTGGCTCATCCACAGCTGCCCTTTCGTTCTCATTTGGACAGGGATGCCGAGTTCCACGGGAGGTGTATCGCAGACAGGCCGCTGGGAGCACAACCTGGGTGTATTTAGAGCGTCGCCCGCTGGAGACAAAGTGCCGGACCGGCAAGCCCTGACTGCAGCCCTAATACATTTCTCTCGTGTCATGGGGTAATTCCTAACCAACCGTAACTTTTTTATTACCATCGAGATTTGTGAGGACCGTTATTCTTGTCTTAATTTAGATACAGTATAACAATTGTACAGTTAACCAATTTTATGCATTATATATATATTATGACACACAATTTTGATCTGTCAAAGTCGTTATTATAGCACAAGTGATTTAAATAATTCTGTAAATGCTTTTACTTTATTATTAAAGTGTGGCCTCCGTAAAAGAAATTCATTAAATTTATATGGTCGTCAGTTTTGAAGGGCTTAACTGTGTTTTATTAGTGTTTTTTTTTTAAAAAAGCCACCTATCGACAAACGAATGAACTACCTTTTCTTGTGGTTTATCATAGAGGCCGTACAATGTATTTTTACAGAAATTCGAAAATTTTTTAAGATTTCTATGTTAATTTATTTAAAACTGCATCAAATTGATATAAAACACGGTCGATAAGCATTATTAAGCACTCGGGCCTTCTTTGAGGCACTCGCTTCGCTCGTGACTTAAAACAACCCTTATGTTTAATAGTGACTTATCTTATCGACCTTGTTATATAAATAACTATAATATAATCTAATAAAAAGAATGTAAAATATTATTCTTACTTTCAAACTTAATGAAAGAATAGTCGTTGCTTTAGTTCTTGTATGTTTAATTAGAAAGATATTAAATACTAAAACTAGTTTAAATTTTTAACTATTTAATTTTCTTTTTTATACAAACACTAATGATTTCGTTTATGATCCTTAATATTTAATATAATCATTAAAATGCATATCATATTTTAACCCGCTCTATAATCTGGTAGTTAGTGCACTTTACTGCCTCATCGGAGGCATTAGTATAAGCTTTTAAATATTAATATTTTTGAATTTTCAAATGTGAAAAATTATTTTAAAATTTAAATCATAATATGTTTATATATTATCTTTTTATTTTTAATTTGAGATAAATAAAATAAAAGTTTATTCACTACATAGTGAAAAATAGATATTCATTTGGTGCAATAACATTTCGGAAACTATTTTTCACCCTCATTATGTACCTCAATAACTGTTTAACAATTAAATTACAAATATTTTTATCTTTCATTCTAATAGTATTATTGTAGCTAGCAATGACATGGATTTTAGGAGATGAGAAAGAATTAATATTAAATTCAAAATTAATAATATGCAAAATTGCAATAAATGCAATTTCTTAAGGTCAAATCTATAAATATGCCATACATTTCTACAATTTAAAGTTCATGTCAATAGAAAGCGCTTTATAAGTCGACAAACCCGAATAATTCCCATGGGAAAGGAGAAATTTAACGGTCCTGATTGATCTCTCGGATTAAATTGAACAAAACTTGAAATGTCAAAGGTGAGATGCCGACGAATTCGAAGTCTCTTTGCTTCTTCTTGTTCCTCGGCTGCTCCTGAAGCCTGTCCGAGCAAAGATGAGGGGGCAAACAACAAGCGCAAGTCGAGACGATTAATTTTAATTAACCTACCCGTCGTCGCCACCGCGCCCGTCTCTTCCCAGTTCGTTTGATGTTGATGGCTTCGAAAATATTTAAATTAAATTCATTCTGAAAATAAACACAGCCCCGACATGAGAATGTGAGAAAGGGGTGGGTGGTGGCAACACACAAAATAACACGTCTCGGATTAGTCATTTTCTGTGCAAGGGATCAAGATTAGCGATTAGGAATGAGAAATCAGACTCAGTAGCGTGCGATTAAGACTTGTACTACGCATTTAGAATACCCATGTTGAGCAGAGTCCTTATGAGCCACGGAATTGATTCGAAAAGCTCCCCTTTTGAGCCAAAATATTGGATAACTCGTCCCCGAAATTCCCTACGTGTTTGAAATTAAACGAGGCAACGATGAGGAAGGCGATGCTTAAACCGAATACATATTTCCATTCAAAGCTCACACTATTATCAAAAATAACATTTTAAACATTCTACAAATTCAGCGTACAATAATTTCGCGGAATTTTGGAATTTTATCAAGTGAAATATTCTAAATATAGAAATGTTAACATTTTATGACTGGAAATTTTGGCTCAGTTAGGACTCAAGACACATTAAGTTCAATTCTACTTAAAGATATTTGATAGAAGTATAAATTTGTTACGAATTAAAAAAACATTAAATGGAGAATAATACAATTATTAAAAAAATAATATCATGGTATAGCATTTTCAAAGAGATTAATTGATAATTGAGAAGCTAGCTAATTAATTGCAGAAGCTCTAAATTAAAAATCAACATAATTAGTGGTCTATATTTAAACATTAAAATGAAAAATACACTTTGATGAGCACTGAAACAATTGCTGGAAACAGCCCGGTAATTCTGGCAAAAAAAACACGGTCAGCGGGGTGCGAAATGTATGGTTTTGCGATTATGAATAATGGATTCTTGTTTGATCTGCTCTGAGTGGAGAGAAAGAACAATACAGAAATAACTTAATCCTGGATTTGGTTGTAATGCCCCCCAATCTGAATATCATCTTTTGGTACAGAACGCCGGGTCAATCTCCGCAGAAGCTGCGCCGGGTGTCAAGGAGCGGGAGTGTGCCAAATTTACACGGTGAATACCAATCAAGTTCGCACCTAAGCATTCACTCACCCAAAGCTTCGTCAAAAAGCTCGTCCGCCAACGCCACCATCGCCCCCGGAGTCTCCTCCTGCGCCTCCTCCTCCAGTCACCACCATCACCATAATCATCGACGCAGTTCCCGACACAGCAGTCTCACCCAGCGCGCGACACGGGACCAGACGGAGCGCTTCTTGCGTCCCGGACTGCTAAAGTACAGCCGCCACGCCCTGTCCGTGGACGAGAGCCACCCGCCGCCGTGCCTCCGCCCCATCCTGTCCAACAATGGATCTCAAACTTCGATTCCAGGCGGCTATCTCTCGCCGACGCACGAACTCCTGCGCTACGGCAAGCGATCGGATGTGGCCAAGAGACACGTTCTCGCACGCCAAAAGCCGATTGAGAAGGACGATCTGCACAGCCCCAGGGTGGGCTACCACGGCGGCAGGAGGTGAGAATGACACTTTAATTGCCCCTTTTCCCCATTTTAACGATGATTTTCTTTTCTTCCTCTCCCAATTTCCCGTTTCCATTTAAAGGCGGAGTTCGACGGCCTCAGACGCCTCCATGGGCTCGAGACAGGGTTTGAGAAGAGGCTCTGCAGCGTCTCGCACCCCCAGCATGGACAGCAAATGCACCCACTTCTCGGACGGCCACAGTCCGGACAAAGGCTCCGGCTCCAGTCCTCGCATTAGCCGTCGGGTTTCGACCCAGCTCTCGACGACGCCCAGTGTCGAGAAAGAGTTCAGGTAAAGTTAAAGGGCAAACCAATTATACGAGTATGAGGATTGCAAAAGCCGAATTTCAATTTGACGCCGGGTTTCCGTGGAAAATTATAATTGTCCGGTTGAAGTGAAATAATTTGTGATTTCCTGAGAAATGACTTCTTGTTTTTTAAAATTAATAACTGTATAATAGCTATTTTCGTTTCAAGACGAGGGTTGTTTACTCAAAAAGAACGCAAAAGTTTTTTTAAATACAGAAAAATCGGATTTTCGTTTCACAATCAAATGTTTTAAACTTGTTTTCATTAAATTATGAATAAACTCCATATTAATTTGAGAAAATGTGTAATACAAATTATAAAATAATAGTTATTTATGCCCAGAATGCGTGAAATAGAAGATTTTTTTATTATGAGTATACCAGTACGCACTGAAATCGGTGTGTGAAGTGCCTACTTTACATACGGAATTCCAAAAAGATTTATTTAAAAATATTTTAATTATCTTTTAGAAATACTAAAAATTATGCAAAAGATTATCAGAATTTTGAAGAACTTTTTGAGACTCTATATGAAAATTTTTTTTTTCTATTTTCATCAAATAATTTGATAAAATACCGCACTAGATGTATTCTAGATTATTATATCTACTCGTATATACTATATTATGTTCTGATTTTTTTACAATAAAAGATTTTTTTAAAAAGTTTTTAATATACTGTTATTGGTGATTCAATATTTTTATGCATTTTCGTTACATAAAATTGATATTATGGCATTTAAATTTGTCAAAGTCGTTTTAATAGCACAAGTGCTTTAAAGAATTCTGTAAAGCACAAGGCCTTTTTTCTTTATTATTTTTTTCACGGAGGTCACACTACCTCCGTGAAAAAAACCAACAATTTTATATATACGCCACTTTTGTTGGGTGTGGTTTAAATGTGATTTGTTAGTGTAAACGGATGTTTTTTTTAAATAAACCACGTATCGGAGAACTCATGAGAACTACGCTTTAACATAGGGGCCGCAAAATGTATTTTAACAGAAACTCGAAGAATTTTTAAGATTTTTTATGTTAATTTATTTTGAAATGCATAAAATTTTGTATAAAACACAGTCGATAAGCATGATTAAACACTCGTGCCTTCTTTAAGGCACTCGCTTCGCTCGTGGCATAAAACAACCCTTATGTTTAATAATGAATTATCTTATCGACCTTGTTGTATAAATAATTATTATTGATTTCCAAAACTTAAACACGAGTACATATACGATCCAATCAAATTATGAAACAAAGCATTTCTTTCTCACCTTTTAAATTAGTTTTCCCGAAGGACATTTCAAATGTCTTCAAACGAAAAATAAAACATTATATAAATTTAAGGTCAACTTATGTACATACTCCTTGTATATGGTTTTATGGAAATAGCGAGTATTTTGATATTTAATATTAATACAGAAAGTAATATGAACGAATGTAATATTAGCAACACATATTGACGTCTTTAAATTTGTAATGAATATGAATCTTGTCCGAATTAAACCATAAAGCAAATGGCATTTGCATTGAATTCTGTACAAAATCGATAAATAAATTTATTTTAAATTGCTAAAAGTATTATAAGACTCTCTAAATTGCAAAATAATTGCATTGGGCAAGTTTAAATTGCGAGGAAATAATCCAGTGCCCAAATTCAATTTGATAAAACTGAAACTTGGTTTTACCCTAATGACATTGTGTTAATGAGGTTACCCGGTGTTAAGTCGTCCGGTTTGCATTTCCTTGGTTTATACAATATTTATATACCTTACTTTCCATTTGTGGTTGTCGAGGCTTTAAACTGTTTAAAGATTATTTCAGATTGCATGGTATTTTCGCATTGTTCTTGTTGTTGGTATGTATTAGTATTTGTACGTGTTGATTTAAATATTGTATTTGGCAGATAATGAAACTGTTTGGGCGCCCTCAGTTTATTGGCCATTCCTGTCCAAGTCCTCCGAGTGTTATTTATTATCTTTGGCTCGAAAGCACACCGCTGGCATTAATTTTCCAGTCCCTCTCTCCACCCCAAATAATTTATTTAGGTTCATCATGAAAATAATTTTTTATTAACACACCACACAGCCACCATCCGGTCTCAGAGTCCGTCTTTGAACTTTAATTAAGTCGAGCAATAATGGGAGCACGGACCATCTCACCTTGAACTACATACAGGCACACTGGACAGGCAGGCAGTGTTGTGACTTGTTTTCTTCGTTCTTCCAATTTCTGTTTAAAGCGACATTTGTCCGAATCGTCTAAACCGTCGACAAGCGTGGCTAGACAACAAGGCAATTAAGGACAGCTCTGATAAGGAAGTGGCCCAGATGTGTTATGTCCTGCATGTGGTTTATTGTATCGCATTCTGTGTATTTTTAGTGTAAATTACCTGTTCCCCCAAAATTGGGCCACTGATTAAAAGAGGAATTTGTTACCTATTTTCAGGAGTCAGCTGTCCATTTGTTCGGAACCTGTTGCACCGACGAAAAACCTATCGTGTCAGTCCAGTATTGAGCCATGTGTACCGGAAGAG
>JXOV01014702.1:10344-24479 GCA_001014945.1 Clogmia albipunctata
AAAATCCTCAAGCCAATTTCGAGCAGCCAAAAGACGAATTTATTCTAAAGACTCGACCCGATACATTGATATTGGATTGTAATTTAAATAAGGACTCCAATCACCCGAAATACCTCTCCAGAACCAACTCTTCAGCTAGCTCTCAAAAGTCAAAAGCCGCCAAAACGGCAGCAATGAAATCTCTGGATAGAACGTCGGAAATTTACTTTATCAGCAGTGCTTCGGAAGGAAATGCCGATTTCGATTCCATCGAAGTGATTGATGAGCGGAGAAGCAACAGCTTTGGACAAAGTTCAACCAACAATAGCAGCTCCAATAAAACCAATAGCAATAACAGCGCCAATCTGCAGCGACTGGAAACGGTAATTTATAATGAATCGGGGGGTCTGAAGGAGCAGAAAAAGAACGACAGCGAAGAAAATGATGATCGGGAAACCACCACAATTCTGACCATTCAGGCAGAAATAGAAAACAATAATAACAGTCATTAATTGTTGATTGTGGTTAAGGTGTCCCTAAATAGGTCAATACAGGAGATAAGAGGCAGGGGGAAATCTTATTGTTTCTTAAAATCGATGAGGAAAGTAATTCTAAATGATTTCATTCCCAAACATTCTCAATCTTCATGATTCAGAACTTTTATTGTTAACCATCTACTTAGTTATACTCATACAAAAAGACTGATACCGTGTCAAACTATTGTTTCTAAAACAAAATTTCATTCTTCTAAAGTAGTATATTCTTCTAGTTCTAGTACATATGATATAAAGTAAGTTGAGCTAATATTAGCATTGTTGTTGATATTATAATACCTGAAGGGGAGTTACCATATAAGATATGCTGTTGTTATCTATGACCGTTACTAAATGCATATTCAAATAAAGATAGAATACTTTAAAAATCAACCACCATTTAATTTTCAAAGTAAAGTTAAAATTAATATTAAAACCCCTTCAGAATTACTTAAACTTTTCTTATATTATATTATTTTAAACACGTAGTTTAAAGCGTTTATTAGGAATATTATTATGGGATGTATTGTGTTACTTTTGTTCTCTTTTCTTGTTTGTTGGTTTTTTCGAACTAAAATTAACCCAAATTCAATTTTAGTTTAGAAAAACCTAACGAGAAGAGAGAACAGAAGTTACACAATACAACCTATGATTATTATAATTATACTTTTTACCCAAAACCATAATTTTAAAACTAATTAGTATTATATTTTCATTTACTAAAATAATACGTGTGTTTTGATGATCTTACATTTCATTTTAAATGGTGTTCTTTATTATATTATCATTTATTTTATTTAAAGATAAAACAGAGAAAAATGTTTTGAATTAAATATTTCATTTTCTTTGTTTTTTACTTAGTAAAATATTTTTATTCTGATAAAATAAAAAATAGTAAATTTTCTAAATAAAAAATGGTGGTCTAATAAAAAACAATGTAAAAAGTGGTATTTGTCTATTTTATTGTAAATGTGCGCAATTGAGATAAAAATCACTGTATCCAAATATCAGCATCCAAGAATGTATCAAAATCCAGTTGTTGTTGTAATTTCGTACTAAAAGCAACGACTACTACGACGATGTGAGACAAAACACTGTAATATTAACAGTAATAAACCTTATTGTTTATAGTACATAATGTTAATGTAAATTTTATACACGGATGTGATGAAAAAAATGTCCCATAAATTAGCATACGAGCCGAGATTTCCAAAGCAAAAACCGACGACTTGCAATTCAGGGAGAGGGCTGTTTATGAAGCACATTACCAGGTATTTGTTCAGCAATAATTGTTTCGTGTGTCACATTACGCGACTCGTTATCATTTTCCACACAAATACCAGTTCTTTGAAGATTTTAATGCTTTCTTGCCAACGGGTAATAAATTCTCCATTCACAGATGCTATTTTAATCTTTACATATTCTAAATGATTTTCTAGGCCAAACAAATGCAAAATAAAAAATGTTTTTAATTTATTTTAAGTCTAATCAAAACAACATATCAAATCCAAAAAGTAATTTTTTAAAGAATTAAAGTTATCATAAAAATATTTTATTATTATTTTCAATTTCAATATTCTATATTAATTATTATACAAAACCAATTCATATTCTTATAAGAAATGTAATAGATTACCCATTAAAATACATAATACTTTATATGGTAAAACATTAAAAAGTTATTAGAAAAATTCCTGAAATTTGTATTTTCAACATACACACATTTAACATGAAATTGAATTTCAATTTATGCTTTTTCTATGGTAATAAATATCAAATTACGTAAAACAAATGCAAACAAAAGCATGGTTTCATCCGATTTTGAGATTCTTTCCAACATTGTTTGCATAAAAAATATTGTTGTTTCCTTAGACGTAAAATGTGAATTGTTTCCAGATGTGAGATTTATAATAGAGTTTAAACAATTTTTATGACAATGAAAAAGTTTGTTAGCCAAATGAATCCAGTTGCGTGGAGATTGGCCCCATCCTCAGACCCATAAAATGCATTTAGAGTAGATTTAATGTCAAATCCGTTAACATGATACATATTGACAAAGAAGAAAGTACATATTTATAGATACAACATATAAAATACCAAGTGTATTTCAGAGTTAAGGAGCACACACATTGACATAGTAACTATATACAAGATACACATTCATAAGCAGGTCTATTTGTAATTGGATAGAATAACATTTGATGATGTAACAAAGTGTTTGAGTGTAAATAAAATAAAACCACAATTATGATGCAAAACGATGGCGACATTATTCTTGACTACACACACAACTCGTAAGTTCTATTTTCAGGACCACAATAGACCGTCGTTGTCTGGTCAGAATAAATTTCCGCGTTGATGACGAAATTGGGTGCAATTAAAGTTGGAAAGTACACTGCTGCTGTGTACGAGTACACCACCAATGCAGAAACAATTGTTAATCGGCTCTTGTCCCGCCATTCCAAAGTGCCTTTGCAAATTAGGTGGATTTATTTTTAATAGCGCAAAAATACCATAATTTTATGCCTGTTAGAGTTGCGAGTTTAAGGTGAAGGTTGCCCCCCAGCGCCAGGAAAGACTAAAATCAACAAATCATGTCAGGAAGCCCATTTTCTAAAACCGAAACGGACTGAACAATGAAACAGTGACGTATTTCTATTTGCAACGCTTCAAAGTAGTAGAAATAGACTCTATTGACCGTGAAAGTTAAATTGAATAATCAAGACAAATCGTCAGTGTGATTTCGTCATCATAATTGAGGTGTTGAAGATCGATTGATTAATCAGAATTGTCACTTCCAAGTCATGACGACATAAAACCTCGTAATTCATCAACAATAATCCATTCATGGTTACAGAAATCCTTCATATAGAGAGTGTCTAAATGACAAAAATCATGAATCAACCGCTCATTACACCCCCTATCCACTGAACCTTACAAATATCTGATCATCTGTTTATTCACAGCCATCAATCATCCCTTTTGGTATAGTATCGATTTTAATGTGTAATTTTCTCACCGAGTTCCGGTCACTCGATTCCAGTTTATTGAACTTTATCAAAATAGTACTTTTTCTCGCAGTCGTCTTGTTGTTGGTCAGAGCCCTACGATACCCCTAAGCGCGCACACATACACACAGACTCGTACTGGAAAAAAGCGGTAATGACAAAAATAGTGGCTGCTACTGAATCACGAAAAAGTGGCCAACAAAAACGGAATCGCTGGATATTTTCGATGACTGATAACGCTTTTCCAGCCACACTCCGCCCCTACACCACACAATAGTTTGGCCAGCGCGGGTAATAAAGTGCGTCTGAGCAATACTCGGAATAGTTAGAGGAATCGTTGAACCTCAAAGGGACGTAAACTGAGCTTATTTTTAGGCATTCTCTTTGTCCGATTTTCGGTCTTTTATAGCGCATTGTTTCTCTCTGTAAAGCAATCATTTAACTTTAATTATAAAATCAAGAGCCAAGTAATTCCATTACCCCATGGAATAAAACCAATTTCTGGGAAAACCCTAATTTTATGGATAAACTTCAAGTGAATACTTTAATTTAATTTGTCATGAAATAATTTAGTAGACTACAAAAGGAATCAAATCGTCAACAGGTAATAATTTAAACTCCTGTTTAACATGTAAATTATTGGTTTGACCCTTGAAAAGATTTACGAGTTCCCTTTTATAAGATCATATTTTAGAATGAGCAAAACTAAGAACTTATGTTTAAAGTACATTATGTTATGTAGTAAAAATTTAAAGAAAGATAAACATCTTTTATATAGATTAAATAGGGCTTTCAATGTCGTGTTCAAATCCATTTGGGGTTATAATAAGTTTCAGACTTTTTCACAGACATGACGTTCTCAATTTTATTTCATTGTTTAATTTAATTTATACATTTGATGCGTTCAAAGTAAGCTTTTGTTCACTCATAGCATCCATTCAAAATGAGTTTTTCTTCTCTAGGGAGACAAAAAACAAAAACTGTTACTTTGTCTCACGCTCACGTACTATAATAATAAAATAATGTACTGAGATTGTTTTATTAAAATTTTTGACATTTTTCAAATCAAAGACACTAGATTAGAAATGTATAAAATTATGTGTACTCTACGGGTTCAATTGAATTTTGTTCATTCGAATTTCTTGTCAACCTCAGCAAGCTTCGGTTGACAACTGAAATTCTCAGTGAACAAAATATCACTTTGAACCCTAAGTGTACAAATAACTATTTATTGCTTTATAAATTGATTCCATTTTAGAGCTTAAAATATGTGAAGTGCAACTGAAACGACCATTTTATGGATGTTGTTTTGTCTTTAGTATAAAAAAATTAAGAAAACCTCTTACTATTGACAACGATGTAAAAACTTAAATTTAGTAATGAATAACTCAGGATAAAGAATGTATAACAAGTCAATTTTCGGTTATTTTTGACAACAAACAAAAATCCTTATTATAAATTCATAACAGTACCTGTATTGTTTTTAACTTTCCCTTAACAATTTTTTGTATTTAATGAATTATTGAACAATTAATATAACTTATTCCTTACAGGACCCTGTCCGGTCAGATATTATTTGATCATAATGACAGATGAGACCATTTGTAGACTACATAACACTTGTGTATCAAATTTAGTAGAGAGGTCTTTTCTCGCGAGGTGTTAGAACCTATTGATATTAGAAATACTCCGGTCCGGATAATTGTGACTTTCAATAGGAAAGTTGCACATAACCTGGCCTAACGAACAATAGATCTAATAGGTTTCAGTACAGGTGATATTCGGACCAATCTATCTTAAAAATAATAATAATAAATTAACTAACTTCATTACTATTCTGAATCATGAAGGCTTCTTATATAAATTATAAATAAATGTCAAAATTTAAAGTGGTTATTAATTTTTCAACTTCAATAATTTAAAAGCATCTATTCAATTTAAATGAAAGCTTTTAAAGACTGATTTGTAAATGTTTGTAGAAAAAGGACGGTAATTAAAAGTCCAATTACCCGCAATTACTCGTACTGTAACGTGTATTGGAAGAGAGCGCTTGAAAAACAGTCCACGAAGGCTTGGTATGAATCCTAATCAAAAAGTGCGAAGTAATTTGTGTTGAGTAATATACGTATTGGAGGAGTCGGCCGCCACACGAACACAATTGCTGGGGACGGGGTGGGGGTCGAGGCTCCTGCACGAAACTACACGTGAATAAAGGGGTGCCGGTCCTATTTTATATAAGAACTCGTTAGTTCTGTTTGGACTGTGGTCAGTTAAACAGTGGCAGTCGGTTCAACGAGTCGTGCAGTTCCTCGGACTAGTGCTTAATGAAAGGACGAAACTTTAGTCAATTAGAGCAGTTTGGGGATCTATGAATCCGGAAAAGAAATTCGATTATTTTTCTTCCCTTTTCAAAGGTGAGAATTTTGATTATTATTAGTGAATGGGAATTATTAGTTAATTTTCCAACTATACTTAGTTTAGAGTCGCTCGCTCAATTGGGGTTAATTGCACTGAAAAATGGAAGGCACAAAAACCGTCCCTAAATATGCTTATAGAAGTTGATTGGCGTTTCTGTTTTGCCACCTTTTAGATTCCCAGTCTCGATAACAAGTTATAATTTCTAATACAGCCAACTAACCTTTATTCTTTCTCTCTTGCTGTGTTTTTAGGTCAAATCAGCCCAATAGCCACCCTTTAAAGCGGACTTCAAATTCAGTGTAATCAATGTGGAAGTTTGTTTATGATAAAGGCAACAATCAACAGCAGTGCGAATTAAACGGTTTATTGCATAAATAAAGACCGTAATCCAATAACTCGAGTGCAATTCCAAGTATATTTATGTTCAAAAGGAGCAATCCTTTGAAGAGACCATCAAGTGGTTATTTAAATTAAGTGAACAAATTCAAAATGGGTTGTGCCAGCAGCACTCCACTTGTTCAGAACGGAGAGTCTGGAGGAGGATTGGTGGGTACAGCGAAGAATGCAGCCGGGAACGTGGTAAAGGCTGGCGAAACGGCACTACACGGTATGAATACAAGCTCTTAAATTCTTTTCCAAAACACGGGGCTTACCGTAATTGCGTTTTTCGCTTTTTTGCGCGCCCGAACACAAAATCAAAGAGGAACAATTTATTGTTCGCCGTCAAACAATAATGGTCGCCTTTCCAGATTAGAATCTTTAAAAAACACGACACAAGTGTTGGGGAAAATTCCATTGTGTATGGCGGGCAGTGTGTTGTGGGTTTGAAAGACGGCAATGTGAAAAAAATTGCGTTGTAAGCGAGAGCGGCAAAAAACGCAAAATGAAAAGCGTGGCAATTAATTTAAATAAACAAATTTGACTAACCACCAAAAATCCTTGCTTTTAATATTTTAATATTCAATAAATGGACCCTTGAACCGCATTCTTTCCATGTTCGACACATTCTTCTTGGCGATTTTCACATGATCCTTATTAAGGATTTACGGGAACTGACCTTCGTTCGCCACGGCAATAAACCGCTGCCACCAATTTTCTCATTTCCCCACCACCTCGTCCCTCGTTTCGCGTGAATATGCTGAATTTCGAAATTAATAATTAACCACAAAATTAAAATTGTAGTTCTATTTATGGCCTTCCCCACTCATGTACGCCAACGCATTCAAAGGAAGGAAAAAAGAAAAGTCACCGTTAATGATGGAGGCTTTCCTCAAGCTGAAAATTACCATATTTCGAAACAGAAGTCTTTGTCCTTTTTATTCCAATATATTATATTCATTTCAAGACAATAATTTAATATCAATTGCAATAACTTGAAAGCCTTCTTAATTGATAATTTTCAAAGTGTTTAAGCCATAATAGCCCAAAAGGCTATTAGTCAGACAAAGTGGTTCCCAATCTGACAATCGCGGTGGTGAGTGGAAAATTATTTCGTGACGAATTCAATATTTTATGCAAATTTCGGAACCCCTTGAACAATCCACAGGTTAAGTAAGGGCGCGATCCTGAGGCCAGATAATGGCTCGGCTAGTTTGTTTATTTTTAGAAACTACTAATACGAAGCACTTAATACGACTGGCCGTCATTCTCGGAAATAACAAATCATATGCGGGCAGGCTCTAGAATCTCACCTCTAATCCAAACATAAATTACTGATAGAGAACTGTAGCTCAAACACCAACTTTATTCTTGGGCTGTACTTTGCAGTTTTGTTTTATTCATTTCACTCTTATGTCGAAATTTTAAACGTATTTATTTTATATACGCGTTTTACAGTATTTCAATTTATTCGAATACATAAAGAAATTATCGGAATTTTCCATCTTTTCGACATTTTAATATTATAATTCCAAATTAATTTTCAACATATTGAGAACCACTTAATAATTCATATTCGTTTAATATAACAATAGGTTATGCAATACAGAAGATGGTCCGTAAAAACAACACGGTACAAACGTTTAATAATGCTTATTGACACAAATCCCTGGAACCTAAAAAGGCACTAGGATTTTTTATGACTTTAGATTCTTTGCATTGATTTGAAGTGAATGCTTTCTTTATATGAACAAATGGACCTAATATTTGAAAAACATTGTATTGGCCGAGTTTTACGTATGTATATTATACAATACCATGCATTTTGCATAAATTAACACAAAAATCGAAAGATTCTGTAAGAGTTCTTCTGTTCAGGGATTAAATCTGTATCTGCCCATATCAACCAGTTTTCGAAACATTGTGAAATTGATACTCGTATGAAGTAATTTATACAAATAGGATAAACAAATTAACAAATTTTGTTGACGATTTTATTGTATTTAAAAAAAATTAAATACAAACCCCAGTATGGAAATCACTTCTATAATATATATCTTTATGCATTTTTGTCGCATAAAAATGATATTATGAAACTAAAATTTGTTCTGTAGAAGATGTTTTTATAGCAAGTTCTTTAAATTTTTTATGCATTTTTGTTGCTTAATATTGATATTATAACACTCAATTTTGCTCTGTCAAAGTGGTTATTATAGCATTAGTGCTTTAAAAAATTCTTTAATACACTTGTGCTTTTTCTTTATTATTAAAGTGTGACCTCCATAAAAGAAATTCATTAAATTTATATGGTCGTCAGTTTTGAAAGGCGTGGCTTAACTGTATTTTGTTAATGTTTTTTCAAAATAAGCCACCTATCAGAGAACTCATGTTTACTCGGATCTTCTTTAAGACACTCACTTTGCTCGTGGCTTAAAACAATCCTTGTGTTTAATAATCACTTATATTATCGACCTTGTTGTATAAATAACTATTAAAGCATTCTTTATTATTAAAGTATGGAGAACATACTCACNATTTTGTTAATGTTTTTTCAAAATAAGCCACCTATCAGAGAACTCATGTTTACTCGGATCTTCTTTAAGACACTCACTTTGCTCGTGGCTTAAAACAATCCTTGTGTTTAATAATCACTTATATTATCGACCTTGTTGTATAAATAACTATTAAAGCATTCTTTATTATTAAAGTATGGAGAACATACTCACAGAAATCAAACAAATTTATATGGACGTCAGTTTTGTTGTGTATTGTTTAACTGTATTTGTCAATGATTCCACAACAAAAGAAATTATTTAAATCGAAATATAACGTTTTAAAAAAGAAACACATATCGGATTTCTTTTTCAAAAAGAACATCACGGATTGTTTCAATTTAAATTTAATGATGTTTCCTATGTGCGAGTAAGAGAAACAAGATATAGCTTTCTCCATCTACCCATTGAATTAAAATAGAAATACAATGTGAGAGAGACAACAAATTTTAAATTTGATTTTAAGAAAACAAATGATCTTTTTTTAATTTTTGTGTTAATTTATTTAAAAAATGCAAAAAAATAACTTGACTTAAGACAACCTTGTGTATAAAGCATTTGAAATGTCATTTAGAGAACAAAAATAACTACAGCAATATCAATGTCAAGTAATAAAAATGCATAAAGTGTACCTGTTAAATTCAATATTGCAATTGCAATAACCTCAAGTTGTAATTTAAAAAATATTTGTAAATATTNATAACTTGACTTAAGACAACCTTGTGTATAAAGCATTTGAAATGTCATTTAGAGAACAAAAATAACTACAGCAATATCAATGTCAAGTAATAAAAATGCATAAAGTGTACCTGTTAAATTCAATATTGCAATTGCAATAACCTCAAGTTGTAATTTAAAAAATATTTGTAAATATTTAATAATGAAGACAGCAAATGAAAAATTTCTTTCATTTCATTTAAATCTATAATTTAAACCTACACCACTTTTCGTACAGAAAACTCAACTCAACTTTAAGTTTAAGAGGAAATTACATTTAATTAATATGCTCTTTTTAACCTAATCTACATTGAAAATCTCTCTTAATATTCCACGTGGCTAAAAAAAGTCACGTTCCTTAGCGAAATTTCTTTTTTGCTTAATATTATAATTAACCTTAACACGTTTTATTGACGAATGATTAAGTGTATAATTATATCAGTTAAATTCATTTGTACAGCTTTAAGGTCATTTCCCTGAATTTCTTTTCAACGTAAGGAAATCCACTTGAAATCAGAAACGCTACAAAACACTTTATTCTTTTTAACATTCTTAATTTCAAGTTCATGTTATAAACTTGAATTTCGGTGTTGAAAATTTTCTTAGCAGAAATTCAAAACAATTTGAATAAAATTAAATTTCTTAAGAGTTCTATTTATATAATTAATAGTAAATGTTAATCATTTAAAACCTAATCATAGAATTAATATACATTCTCTTTTAATCTAATCATTAATTCGTTTCTTATTTCAATTGCGTGTTATGCTGATGCCTGTATTATAAAAATTCCTTATTTAAAAATAGAGTTAACAAATCTAATCAAATGTAAGTAAATGTCCAATTGTTGAGGTACATATTTATAAAAATACCATTAACAGATACTGAAAGCAATGTTTAAGATAAAACCGCTCAAAAGAGAGAATTTTAGATTTTAATTAAATTTAAATAAATAAAAATCAATTAAATAAAAAATAAATACGAATCTTAAACAAATATAAGGCTTATAATACTTAAAAAATGGATATAGATTTTATAATTCGATTTTTTTACGTATAACTAGATTAACATATGTTTTATTTAATTTGTTTTAGATGCTGGAACCACAATTCATGACACAATGGACCATGTCAAGGACTCGGTGGTGGATGCTGTACAAAATGTGACTGAGGGTATCGAAAGCGCAATAACTGGCGGGAAAATGTCAAAGCAAAACTCGGAAGCGGGTCTTATGAAAGGAATGGACGATGATGGACTGATGGTGGAGGACGTGGAAATGACCAACGGAATGGTGGAGCAGATGGAGTCTACAAAAGACAATCTCGACAGAACGGTAGAGGCGATGATGGAGGCGAAAATGGACGACGAAATGGCGGATAAAATGGCGGACAAAATGGCCGACGAACTGATAAAGGATACGGAGGAGATGATGGACGGCAGCAGCAGTACGATAGAGATGGCCAATAGCACAAATAATGTAAGCAATTCTAGTGATAACGATAAAATTGAGGCGGCAAAGCCGACCAAGACGCCCGTGTCAATAGACAGCTTTCATAGTAATAGTCCTGAACCGGAATTGCAGAAACTAGCCGAAGACGAGAATCACGCAGACTCGCCGAAACCAACCAATATGATGGAGCTGGTCGATCTGGAGACGACGACAACGGTCACAGAAACCGCGCCACCTCCAGACCAAACTGCCACCACCGAGTGAGTAAATCGAAGTGCATCCACCTCCAATTTTCAATCAATCAATCCATCATGGGCTATTATTGTTGGCGGCAAGTGAAGGGGATCGAAGGTGATCAAATGATGATAATGATGAGTAGTTGAGATGGAGGAATGAACCTCCGATTCCTTTGCCTTGCTCCTGGCTCTATCTCTATTTATATAGATACTAATCTCAATGATTTTTTTTAAATTTTAAGGCTAATTTTGTAAACTAATTTAGTTTTAAGGCATATTCTATATTTGTAATGTAAACTAAAGACCCACAAAGACTCGGTCCAGCATCCACTACATCCTTCCTGTTCAATGCAGTAGAACTGTTTTTGTATTGTGACGTTTTCAGATTATGTTCAATTATTTATTTCCATTTTAAATGTTACCGTATAGCATAAACATCCTCATCTAATAACTGTCTTCGATTCAGATGGACATTCCTGGCAAGATACATATACATACATGATAAATCAAAACCATTTCGGTGTTGGTGTTGTCTTCATAGTTCAACTCACATGTACATCACCTGATCATTTTGCGACGATCTGTCAAACAAGTCATGACACTGACGTGTAAATATGTACATCATTGTCGTACTCTCATGCTGTTTATTCTCTATAAATGTATATCTCGTACATCTTGGTTCACAAAGTAAACCACATTTCTCTCTTACACACCACAATTTCAATATTTTTAACAACAAGAACAAGAAGAGAAACAAAGAATGAGACGGCGAAAAATAAAACGTCTCTGATTATGGAAAATCCATTAAATTAATGTGAATGAATTAAATGAGCAATGAATTTTCGCCACGCAGCAATGGGATTACAATGATGTGGAAGGACATTGACTTGGTTCTCACCTTTCGCCGGGGAGAGGTGACATTGAAAGATTTTGACCGACCGATTAAATTGAAAACTGGCCTGTGTCGTGACATTCGAAATTCGTCCGATTCTGGAGGAATGGGGAGGGTGTAACACGATTTTATCGATCGTGACCTGCCGGTTTATTATCAAGAATTTGTTGTTAAAAATATTTAAATAAAAAACATACCCAAACCACAGTCACAAACATACCAGTAGAACGATTTGCTTCTTTTACGGCATCATAACCTAAAAAAACAATCAAACTAACAAAACCGCTATCAAAACGTGTAATAAGTTACTAGACATTTATAAACCCTTAGATCAATATACTCACATTATACCACAATAATTCATAGGCTTTTTCTGTAGAAGCAACTACTCAAATGGAATATGACACTGCTAAACAATTATACTAATATGGTTTAGGGACATCAAAAACAACAACAACAACATGATTCCGATCAACACGACACAACCAGACACAGACATAACCAAAGAAATCGACACGATCAACAATAATACTTTGATTTCGGATGAAATTCTGTTAGGCGGTGACACTGAATCAGTAAAGGGGGACAGTGAGGGCGGCGATAAAGCGGTCGAGGCCGAAGAGAGTCTAGTTCCAAAGGAGCCCACACAATGGGAGGTGTTTGCGGACGGCATAATTAAGACCCACCTGGAGAAAAACCTTAAAAAGGGGCCCAATAGCAACAAGGACAACCTTGAAGACAACCACACCGAACAAAACATTGAACTCTGAACAGAATCTTGCCAGGACACTACTCTGACTCTATCCACCTGTTTTATTTTCTCTCTCGTTCTCATTTCCTTCCGCCCACCACCGAGTTTTAATCGCTTCCTTTTGTACCGTCCCTATTATCTTATATGAATAATCTTAATTTTACCATGAACAATAGTATTGTTTAACAGAAAATTAAATTTAAAAAAGAAAAGAAATCAAACAAAAAGCACTACTTACAACTGAAGGCTGTATCGATAAGGATAAAGTGAAAATCAATTATAGCATGACCACTACTTAAAGCAATGCAAATCTTAAGACTTTTCCTCAACTATTCGCTTCAATTTTAAAATTGGAATATACTTGCAGATTGGGCAACAAGAGAAAGAAATTGTGGACAATTGTGACCAGGAACAAATCTCAAATGCGGAAAATAAAAAATTAGCAAAGTTATTTGAAACAATAATTGTTCCATAAAAATTAAATAATTAGCAGTCAAAACTATTATATATTTTAAAAAGCACAGCAATTTATTTAAAATATTAAACCCAACTTTTAAGAAATCAGATTCTGAAAATTTTTTTATTGGATTTTTAATTCTTTTCCGCACAATTATAACTCCACAATTTATTATAAATATGGTTTTGCATATATAATTTGCGATATATTTATTATCATACAAGTACCAATTCTAATTCCGCAATTTTATTTTAAAAAACATATTTAACTGTAAATAAAGCTCACTTTAACACTTTTCGATATATCCTTTACTAAATATCATTTTTAGTACATTAAGCGATACCGCATTTGCATAAATTCGACAAACATTATCCGTCCATTTTTGGAAATATTAAAGTTTATGAATATGTATTCTTGATTATTATTTTAAAAAGACCTCAATATTATTGTTGTTAGAGTGAGGCCCCATATTTTGTTAAACTCCATACAAATATATTTTGTCAATTGTTAAGGTAATTTTATTGAATAAAGGTAATTCAAAATACAAAAAATACCTTATTTAATCAAAAATATAGTCGCATTAACGAAGTTGGGAAACAAGATTATATTACTTAAACATAAAAAAATTAACATTCAGGTAAGTCACAAATCGTAAATCCTGGCCAATGATACTTATATAGCACTTATACTCGTATATAATATAAACAAATACTAAAATTTTTAATGTAAAAATTATAGTAGGGGAAGTACACTGCGTTTCATCCTTT
>JXOV01014705.1:0-11821 GCA_001014945.1 Clogmia albipunctata
TTACACCTTCGAATAATGTAAATTATATTATGTGGGTATAAGAAACCTTAAAAAATAATTATTTAATGTGTTTATATTTATTAACGGTCGATGACCGATACTTTCTTTGAAAGACCGTAGTGGAAAAAGAAAGTTATAATCTACCAACAAATTTATCTTAAAGTCAAAGTTCTGGCACCATTCTGAACGATAATTTGTTTATTTTATAATCATATAGACTCCGATAAGCCAAATGGATACCGTTATAACGACAAATATTTATCAATAAGTTTTTCTTGTATTTATAAGGAAATTGCAAAAAATGTTGTTCTGTTCGGGTGTAAAGTCCTGTTTTTTAACTCGGGAACGATGAAAAACTCCTCTAACGGCTCGTATTTCACACTCATGTACTCGTTGTAAAAGTAAACACATGAATTCGAATCTGACTCTATAAACTTTAATTAACAAGTATGTCACAGAGACCACGTCTGAATAATAATAAAAAAACACTAGAGCGAAAAAACTACTTTATGTATTTTAGTTACATAAAATTGATATTACAGAACTAATATTTCTACTGTCAAAGATGTTTCAGATCATAATACTTCTTTAAAACACTAGTGCTTTTACTTACTATTATTATATTCCGTGAAAGATTAACATCAAACTGATCATATTCGAAGAGAGGTAGAAGTCAATTTCGTGTTGAATTGTTGACTGTCTAACCGGCGAAGATTTAAATATAATGGAACCTTTATTGAAATAAACACTTCCACTTCGTGGAAGATGTTCCTTTTTTAATATATCAGGCTTTACTGATCTTATCGACCTAGTTTTAAAAATAAATCTTAAAGCACTAGTGCGTTAGTCGTCTTTGGGAAAACTTATACTAGAATATCAAGTACCTATATTTTTTGTAAAAGTTTTATTTCTAGTTACAACATTAATCTTACACAATTAAATATCTAGAACAGATCAATTACTATTTCCACTTCCTAATAATGCGCCTTTATGAATAACCATGACCATTGCAATGTGTCATAATTGTAGACAAATTAAGTCTAATGAACCTGTTAAGTGGTTTTGATATAATTTATGTAACGGGTTTGCTTGTAATCAAACCAAATGTGCGTGGAATGCAACAATTGGCTCATAAATAAAAACACCTTATTTAAAATAAACTTTTTATTTTCGATGACCACTATTTTTATTTGAATTTTAATCAACTTCTAAGGTCTATGCCATTTTTTATTATTATATGAATAATTTTATACCAATATTTGTCTAGTCCAAGGTCTATACTAAGCAGTGTTTTATTTAATTGCAATCGAGCGACGTGACAGAATTTCATAAGTTAGTTTCATTTTCCAAGTTTACAGAAAACAGTTTTATTAAAAAAATAAATTTTTTATTCTAAAAAATTTTGTTTTCAATACCAATTTTACTGGCGTTTACATTAATTGTAATGAAAATAATAACCGACAAAATAGGCGTAATAAATTATGTTTGGTGAAGAGTAGTATTTGTTGTTTTATTTAGTTAATAAAAATAAAAGTTATTTGTACAACTAGGGGGTAAAATAATTTAACGAGGAAACGCGTTTGAAATATCAATTTATGCAATTCCGTATCGAAAAGTAGACTTTTCTTCACGCAAATTGGTTCTGTAACGGTTTACTTTTCTGTACGGAGTGCTGAACTAATTCAAAATTTGCACGCAAATTGTCACCAATTTAATAAAAATACATATTGTTGTCAAAATCATTTCGTTGTGAGAATTCTTACCTCACTCTAATAAACTCACTGTCTTACTTGTACACATTGTGTCCACAATTTGAAAAAAAAAAAACCGCTGCGAACGGTTTTTAGTTTTAATTAGCAGTTAATTGGTATTTTCAGAATTACACAAAAACGAGTTCGATGTTCATGTAAAATCGATGATTATAGCACTCATTTACCTATTTTTAATCTCTGTGCTCGTCAAAATACATGGTAAATTCGTGCTATAATAACTTCTATTTCATAACTTGTATTGAAATATACTATTACAGGATAGTTTTTATTATTATTTCCGAGTTAGAAGTGGATTATACACCCGAGAAGGACGTATGTTTGGATACAATCCTCTTTAAAATATAACAAAAACCAATTTTAAAACTATTTCTCAATATTCAAAACTCGGCATCATCTGGATCAACATTAGCAACACTTTAAGATACAATTTCTGCGCGGAAAAATTTAACATTGAGTCTAATTTGTTCGTAGATTATGAATTTCCACTAAAAAAGTAATACGAAATTTATAAAATGAAAAATAAATTTAAATTAGTTATTTATACAACTAGGTCGATAAGATCTATACATTTTAAAGCCACGACTCCGTAGCAAGTGATTTAGAGAAGGACCGTGTGTTTAATAATGTTCATCGTCTGTGTTTTATATAAAATTTTATGAAAATTTAAATTTAAAATTTAGTTTTGCCGAGACACACTTTCAGTGAGATAGGATCTTGTATCCCTCTCTTCCACATGGTTCCAAATAGTCGTAATTCATAGAGAGGTCGTATATTGGCATTTTATTTAATAATAATACGTATTCATTTGGTAAATCATTCAATAAAACAGTTAAACCATTCACAAAGAAACTAACACCCATATAAATTTGATGGAATTCTTTACCGGAGACCATACTTATTCTTAATTCTTAAGAGCACTTGTGCTATAAAATCGACTTTGACAGAACAAATTTTAGTGCAATCATATAAATTTCATGTAACAAAAATACATAAAACAACTATTAATATATTATATGTATTGATCTGCAATGCGCCTATTTTTTTAACTTGTTTTCAAAAAATTTTAATGAGGATTGCAAAAACTATGTCCTACTCTTTATATCGATAACTCGGAAACTCTTGCGAAATATACTTCAAACTCGATTCCTAATTAAAACAGTTTTAAAATAACTCCTTTCACAATCATTTTCTCATTAAGCATTTCATAGCACAAATATCTATTCTGTTAGGTAAAAGATTTTCGTTTATTTTCACAAAAACTGCAAAAACGTTCATATAAGACACTACGAAAATGATATATTTAAAACAATGCAATGAGCAAATGTCGTTGTCACTATATTTGTGCAACAAGCAAGGGTGAATAATATGTTGTTTCCAAAATAAAAACAGAAGGACACATTTTTAACAATTGTCTTTAAAGTAAAAGTGAAATAATAGTTTAGATTACCAAAATACTTAATGCATGGAACTTATGTATAATAAAATATTCACATTTTTGTATCAGAATTTTATATTTTGAAGAAAAAAATTATTGAATTATTTTTTTGAATGAGTAACAAGTCATTTTATCACTTGTCATCACTTACACTGGTTTTATTTTGTGATCACACATATTGAATTAATTTAAAACAAATTATCACTTCACATCGATCTGTTCTAACGATCTACTCACTGCTACGGTAACTTTCTAATTAAGCTTACAAACTATATTCAGAAAGCAAGTCCCACCATAGTCAATATTATTATTTTTTATGCGTTTGCAATTCTACCTATTTATGCAATATGAGTCCAATTTACGTTCTTGGTACGCATTGCGAACGCACGCCAAAGAATTGCAACCAATCATTTAAGTATGTAAATATCTTCTACTTTGGACAAAGAAATGTAAGAAGTTCGTCCAATTCAACAGATTTTAAAACGCTGAATACTTTAAAAAACAAAAAATTATAAATAAAAACATTAATTGCTTTAAAACTGGTTTTATTTAATACTTAATTTCAGAAAGCTTTTAGCATTTTTCTTATATAACATTTATATTTAAGCACTAATATTGGTTCTGTCAAAGACTTTGGGTATTGAATAATGCATAATTAAATACTGTACGTTTATGAAAGAGGAAAATGTTGATATTTTTCCATAGAATTGTATAAAATAGTTATTTGTGCTACAAGGATGTAAAGTCAACTGTTTTTAACGAGTGAAACGAGTGGGAAACATTCGAGCCGAAGGCGAGTGTTTCATCNGAATAATGCATAATTAAATACTGTACGTTTATGAAAGAGGAAAATGTTGATATTTTTCCATAGAATTGTATAAAATAGTTATTTGTGCTACAAGGATGTAAAGTCAACTGTTTTTAACGAGTGAAACGAGTGGGAAACATTCGAGCCGAAGGCGAGTGTTCCAAAAAGAATTGAATTTGAATTAATAGCATCTGAGATATTGAAGATAATGTAAATGGAAAATCATACTTATTCTAATGGCGAGGAGTGTATGACCGAATTTTAAGAAATTATGTCCGGTTACAGGTACTGGCATGATTTTTATCAGTGATGTGTTAAAAAAGGTAACTTTATTGTTATAATTAACCATTTCACTCACTGGTTTTATTATTAAGTGTAAAAATTAATTTTATATTTTAGTATGAAATTTTGACAACCATTTTTCGCCTATCAACAACTTCACTGAAGCTTAAAGATCACTTACGCTGGATCAACATTAGAATTCATATTGAACTAATTTAACACAATTACACTTTTTTTAAGTCTTTACAGAAAAACCATAATTTTAATACTGAAATATTTGTTATCGCCTTTTATACCTTTGATTAATGTCTTTTTGTTGTGAAATTGATTTCTAAGAAGGGGATTCTGATCAACAGATAATGTGTTCATACATATGTGTTCAAATGTATTTATGGTACATACAGAAGATATCTAACGGTTAAATTTCAGTTGTTTTAGTCTATATAAAGTACCGCGCAAAAGTATAGAAACACTTTTAAATTTTCACAGAAATACAATTAACGTGCGCCACCTAGAAACACAACATGGTAATTTCATACAAAAGCTGACTGTCTTTACTATGTTTTACTGTGTGTCTGTTCGTTTTAAATGTATTAGTGTCTGGAAATTTCCAAATCGACACAATTTTTGAACTCACTTTGACAAGTGAATTAAATTTAAATAGGAAATTTTTTCTTTAAAGTACTGTGCACATAGAATTCAAAAGATGTGTGATCAATACAGTAATGGCAATTATCAGATTTTATAGTGATTTTTTTAAAATTTGAGTTTTACCAACATTTATTTGCATTAGTATTGGTTTTGTGTACAAATATAATTTAAATTTCAGTAAAATTCCAATACTTCCAATTGTGCTGGAAAAATTCCATTATAATTTTGCCTTGTTTTTCGACACGGTGTAGCACTATTATTTTATGCATTTTTGTTGCTTAAAATTGATATTATGATACTCAAATTTGTTCTGTCAAAGTCGTTATTATAGCACAAGTCCTTTAAAGAATTCTTTGAAGCATTAGGGCTTTTTCTTTATTATTAAAGTGCGACCTCCGTGAATGAAATCGATCAAATTTATATGTAGGTCAGTTTTGTTATGTAAGGTTAAACTGTATTTGCGGATGTATGTGTGTGTGTTTTGACTGTTTTACCTAAAAAATTTAAATTTAAATTAATACAAATTAATCAATTAAATCAACTGTTTTCCGTCCTTTTAAATTTAAAACAATCCATTAACTGATTATATTTCCTATGTGAAAGAAAGAGAAGCAATATCTTGCTTTCTACATTTTCTCTTAGAATTAGAAAAGGAAACGAAAACAATGTGAGAGAGATTGCTAATCTTTTACAAAATAATTATTGAAAAATGGATACTAAATGAAAATTAGAATAAAAGGATTTTTGTAGAAAATACACTTCGATAACAGTATTCGACGATTTCTACAAACGACTTCTGAAGGGGAGTGTACCAAATTTGCATTTTCATTTTTTTATCGAGCTAAGCTGCGCTTTATAAATTTTGTATCTTATCAGTCATTTCCTGGCTGTAAATAAACGAACATCTTACTGTCTCGCGTGAGTTTAATTTACCCGAACACACGGAGAACACTTGCATCAACTGATTAAGCCCCTTTTTCAGAAACCATTTCAGATTTGAGATAGACTTGATCGAAATTGAATATTTTGTCAATTGTCAGTTATGAAAAATTGGCAAATGAATTAATTAAAAACCTCTGATAACAAAAAACCACTTGTACCTAAACAGATAACAGTCACGACGGTCACACACGCCTAGAATTGGCTTTGTAAAGAAGCTAAAATCCACCGAGGACTATAAACAACGAAAAAGGAGAAGGCTCTAGTTTTAAGCATTTAATTCAGTTATTAATGATCTTGTCATTGTATTAATTAATATTCATAGAGTGCAAATGGACTCTTTGATGGCACCTGTGTTGTCTTCTGCGTTAAATAGTTTACGCACTGGTGCGTAAAATAGAACTTCACGCATTGAAATCGGTGTGTGAAGCGCCTACTTTACACACGGAATTGCAAAAAAAATATCAGCTCATATGATAATTCATTTTCATTTTAGAAACTTTACAAATTCAAGATTTTATCCAATGGACTAGATTATATTTTATCCAAAATTAGGTTTGTGTCGCATATTGCTATGAAACAGTTATTCATTAATTTAATTGAAGGAAAAATTCTTTCAAATACTTTTGGTGATATTTTATGAATGACACTTGACTAAATAACAAAAATAAGTGGTTCCTAGATTGAATTCTGATTTGTTTTATTACAGTTATAACAAACGAAGTACAGGCTTATAACAGTTAGAAAAAATATTTTTAAAATAAATTTTAGTTGGTTTCCGCAAAAATAGTAATACATCGCACAAAATGTAGTACGCAACGGTAGGTAATGCTACTTTTCCAAGTTTCGTTCCATTATCGGGACCTCGCCTGAAAAGTGCTTCATTAACTACAGTTGCGTAAACTACTATTATTCATGTCATAATATATAAGTATAGAATAATATCAATACACAATTCACATTTGGTCCAATTCCGATCGCAACTTTTTGCAGAAATTCTCCACATATTGGCTCAAGAAGTGGCTATTTTTGTTTCCCACCTCGGTCACTTGTCCATGGTCCAAGTCGTCGTCATCATCGGTATTGTCATCATAAGTGCAAATATTCGTCACCAGACTGAAGCCAAAGACCCTGATTCCGCAGTGGTTGGCTGTGATGACCTCGTGAACTGTGGACATTCCCACGGTGTCGACTCCAACAGTTTTCAGGAATCGGATCTCTGCTCCTGATTCATAGTTGGGACCTGCCAGGGAGACATACGTTCCTTCGTGAACGGCATGCTGAATTCCCAGCTCCTTAGCCACCAATTTGCCCAGTTTTCGAAGTTTGGGACAGTAGGGGAACTTCATTGGCGGGAATCGAGGTCCAAATCTGTTGTCATTTGGTCCGACCAATGGACAAACTCCAGCCATTCCCATGAAGTTAATGTGATCCTTCATTATTACCAAATCTCCCACTCGATAGCCCTCTCCAATTCCACCAGCAGCATTCGTCACAATCAACACTTTGATGCCCAGTAGCTTCATTACTCTCACTGGCATGCTGCACTGTACAGAGTGAGAGAAAAAATCAAATTAGTTTAAGTAATACTATTATTTGATATTTTAGTAAACGTAAGAAAAAAATTAATTAAAATAGCTTTCAAAACCACTTGCTTAATCTATTTCATAGATTCAAGGAAGAGCTATTAGTGCAGAGAGAAAGCACCCTCATATCTTTTGCATATGGTCTAGATAACTCGAAATTAGTTGACAAGTCAAATTAACTGTAGATATAACTAACACCAAACCATTCCTTTAAACCTTCCAGACCAATACTGCCCTAGTGTGGGAATGCTATTGAACACTTTTATCTTACCATACCCTTCATTTAATAATTAAGTTTTAAAAAAACAATATTATTTTTTGTAAATGATAGAATTTTGTAGTTTTGGTAAATTAATTTCAGAATGATTAAACAAATTGCGTAAATTGTTGTGAAATTAAACGTATTAAAAAACAATTATATAGATTAGGAAGTAAAGTTAATATTTTTAAATTTAGTCGTATCAGTAAATGAATGAAAATCAGCTGACAAGTTAAATCATCTGGATTGTACATTGACCCATAATAACTACAGAAATGCCAACAACAAAAATCCACAGACCAGCCCCCAGTTTTTATCAATGTTATCGCCCTTTCAGCACACAAGTCATTGCATTTATAATTTGCATCGTGTTTGTTTTGTTCTTTGTGTTTGTTTAAAGAAAAAAAATATAGGAGGTTTATTTATTCACCTGTTGTATGTTGTAGCCTTCATAGTAGTGGAATCTTCCTTTGAGGCAGACGACGTTGATGCCTCCCAGATACCCAAAGATCACCTCCCCAGCATGACCTTCAACTGTAGGCTTGTAGAAGTTGGGAATGTCCTCAAATGGTATCCGCTTAATGATTTCAATTCGATCTCCCAACAAGCCCAGTCCAGTTCCGCAGATTATTCCCACCTCTGCCTCGAAATTCTCTGGTTTAATCAATTCAGCGATCTCCAACACCGTGTCATAAGTGAACCTGGAAATGAAGTTCCAATATTATATAATGTGTAGATAATTATGAAACCACGAAGCAATTTTAGTTGAAAATGAAATAAATATTAGTTATATAATAAATTAAAATTTTTATTCCAGAGAGTATTTCAACAATTATCAATGTTAACTAATATATTTTAATTTTACTCCCAAATATTGGAAAGGTATTTGAATACCCTTTAAATTAGTATTTTATATGATAATTATGA
This sequence comes from Clogmia albipunctata, assembly GCA_001014945.1. NCBI lineage: Eukaryota > Metazoa > Arthropoda > Insecta > Diptera > Psychodidae > Clogmia > Clogmia albipunctata. The sequence continues at coordinate 8,660 of JXOV01014705.1, forward strand.
TTTAAAAATTTGAACCTAGAATCAAATACAATTTATTTATCTTATCAAAAATTACCGAATTGTAAAAACATATTTGCAAAATTGATTAAAAAGTGCCGAAAACTTATCCGCTCTATCGTCAAATGATTAGCGCATTGGACTGCCTCCTTTGCAAAAAGTTTCCATTTGTGTATATCATAAACATTGTCAAATAATATTCCTAGCGAATTATAACGTAATGGCGCAGAAAAGTAAATGAAATGGGCGGATGGATTGGATCAGTCTGCAATCGCTGAAAGTGTTATTAACTGATTAATACGAGAGAGAGAAATATATAGTCTATATTTATAAGCCTAAACCCGTTGGTTGAGTTTGAAACTGCCCATGTTCCTTATAGGAATGTTAATTAATTAATTAATTTTCTTCCTGATTGTTTATGATAAGCGTAAATTAAAAATGCTCTTTAACATTTTTTACAATTCTATTGAAATATCTCAATATTTTAGTAGCAAATGCTCGTATAGAAAATATATTTTAACATTTCTCATGCCTTTACAATAAAGTAGGCTATGATGATAATTTGAATTTATAATAATTATTTATAATAATCGATTATAGAGAAGCTCCTTGTATGTTTGTGAGTTATAGCTCCCGAGTGTGACTCAAAGGCTCAACCCAACATAACATAACATAAGTGATCTATATACGTGTACCTATATAAAAAAAATCGAAACCGAAAATTCTACAAACTTAATAGTTTACCTCTTTATTTGGGTTAGTTCGAGATTATAGTAAAATTTAAGAATATAGTGTTTATTTCTAATTATTAACTACATACTTTGTGAATAAAATGCAAATGTATAAAATTTTCTAAAGAAACTGATTGAAAAAATATTCTCCTATCTTTAAGAAAATTAAAATCATAACTTATAACTTAAAATTGCTTAAATTTGTTTTAATCCTTTTAAAATAAAAAACATTCTATCATAATAAATCATGGTAAATTCTAACAAGAGATTTTTAAATTTCATTTAATTGGTGGGAAATTTTATTAGTCTTTTAAAGTCCATATATAAAAACACAAAATAAAATTATAAAATTATCTGTGCAAATATTGCCCAATAATCTGATTCGATTTAAGAATAACCACAATTTATTCATGCCCCATTTCGATTAAACACGGATATCTAAACTGGATCAGATTTGAGAAAAATGATATATCTATACAGTATGGTAAACACGGATTTCCCTTTTAATGTGAATTAATTAACATACGTAGTTTGATAAGAACCAATTAAAGATCAATATTAAGATATTTTTTTCGAAATAACCGTTTCTTTATTATTTTTTAAAGTTAATTTGTTAGATATGTTGAGAACAATAACTGTTTAAAATTCATAAAGTTATATTTCTAATTGAAAAAATAATTATCTTTTGATTAAAATGTACGTATACCTATATAAAAAGTCGAGTAGTTATTTATATTTTTTTTTCAAAATTATTTACATGGTACTGGGCCCCTGTGTCTCTCAATTGATCACCGCTTATTTCAATCATTTTGCAGTAACTGTCGGTTTTTATCATGAAGCTAATACTATCACACAACCTTAACTTTTTTAATTAAAATTTAAAGAAAGAGCACTATAAAATTTAATTACTGTCATTATTCTATTCAGAACACAACCAACATATATATTCTAGAAAAAAAATTATTTCAAACTATGGTGGCAATATTTTCATTAAACCACCCAAATTTACCCTAAGTTGCTCTGTGAACATTTTCTTGTGTACACTTTATATCTGACACCCTATTTTTTGTGCATTTCTCACGACCATGAACAAAATGAGTTTTCTGCAATTTTTTAAATAATAATTATTTATAACTAGAAAAACCACCGGAGTCTAACACGAATGCAACGGAAAATTTTACGACGAATATTTGAGCCGGTATTCGAAAATGGCGAATGGAGGATCCTACACAACGAGGTCTACGATCTATACCAGGACGACGACGTGCTGAAGTTTGTGGAGTTAAATAAATTGCGATGGACAGGATATGTAACCAGGTTGGATGAAAACCGATTCCAAAAAAAAGCAATGGAAGCACGGCTGACAGGAAAGAGACCAGTAGGCAGACCCAAGAAACGGTACGAGACAACTATTAATGAAGCAGCTGATCGACTTTTAGGAGTACACGATTAAAAAGAGGAATGGAGAGAGAGGATTAAACCGGCCAATAAGCCTATACAGATTTATAACTAATAATGAATAGGTTTAAAATTTAACCATCACTTACACTTTATCAACTTTAGGACAACTCATATTGATTTAATTAATTGCACTTCATTAACTTTTGTTAAAAGGTCTTTTATATCTTTACAGAGTAACGGTAACTTTGCTAATGAAGAAAATTTTCAGGGTTTATATAAAGAACACCTTTCATACATTTCTATTCATTGTGAAATTATTTTCCTAGAATTGCAACTTGTATGCCTTATATATTGTCTGTACTTTGCACTGTCTTTTTATCTGACACTTATCTATTATAAAAGTACAAAAGTATTAAGATACTTATAAAGTTAAAAATATCTTTTCCTAGAAACCAATTACTGTTTTATAATCTACTGATAAATTGTTTCCATTTATTGATTGCAGCTTTTATATATAACAGTCACAACTTAAATATTTAAACATTTATAAGAACATAAAATATATTTTTAACCATTTTTGTGAAGTAAAATAAACTTCGAATGTAATAACTATAATTTTTAGAATCTTAACATAATTATATTTCGTTCCAAACTTATGATTTTAAACGAAAACATTTTAAATTTTAGAAACAGTAGCTTATATTAGATCAAGTAAGAAGTTCGTCAACGAGATGCCAACTTTATTTTACCCCTCTCATAGAAGGCTGCTTCCCTATTAACAAAAAACTCGGAGAGCCAATTTTCACAGACTTCTCTTGACGCCAACTTCCCACCACCAAGTGCGTTCCCCATGGACAGGAACAGGTGGTAATCACTTGGTGCCAGGTCCGAACTATAAGGTGGGTGCATTATGACCTCCCATCTGAGCTCCCGTAGCTTCTGACGAGTCACCAAACTCCAAAGATGTGTGTGGCCTGGCGTTGTCCTGATGGAACACAATTCGGCCTCTGTTGATCAAAGATGGCCTCTTCTG
>JXOV01014709.1:0-14281 GCA_001014945.1 Clogmia albipunctata
TTTTTAATAATGATTATCAAAAAATTTATAAATTGAAATAATTTTTCCGAATAAAATTGAAGTTAAAAAATCAAACTTAGTCAATGAATTTATACAAATCCCTTTTAAAAACTAAAAACCTATTAAAAGTATTACCTTTTAAACTAAATCATCATTTCGATTATTAATAACAATAAATTATAATAAATAAATTAGAGATGTATCTAATCTTAGTATAGATAATATCCTTTTTATACAAATACGTCCCTCACAAATGAATCATTGCAATTGTATTATATAATTTCTAAATATATATATATATATTATCTGCATTAGGCTAATTTTTTGTTTTTCCTTTTCTTTTATTAATTATGGATTCATAAAAAATTGGAAAAGTCCAATTTTGTCTAATTAAAATTAGATAATAATAATAATAATAAATACTTTAATTCTTGGTATAATGACATAAATGTAGTACATTCCCAAAGAAGAACAGGAATCCACGCCTACTCGTGACCGGTACTCGATGATAACTCGTTGGAAACAAAACAAGAACAATTTAGTTTTATAATTAAAAGCATATAATTATAATTTAAATCGTTAAAATTGTTATTTTTGCATTGCAAAGTTGCAAAGGTAAACACAGAAAAAAGGTCTTCAGAACACAGTTTTGTGGACATACATATTAACAGAATACAGTAGAAGCCACTAATAAGTAAAACAATCGGCTTTAAGAACACAATAAAAATTTTAATTTTAAATCAATTGTCATCGAATGATGTCACAAATGGATGTAGTATCCAGCCTTTCTACGGCAATGTCCTACCATTCAATAAATCATTTTACCATGACTTTAATTGTAATTATTGTGGTATTAGTGATGATGCGGTGTTAGAGTGAGATGAAGATAGTTTTCAAAAACCGAATCCCATGCCGTTTGGAATGGTTGAAGTGGGAGGTGGTGGCGGAGGAGGGAGAGGCAATGGTGGAAGAAGGCCTGATCCTCCGTTCAGCCCGATCATTCCCAAGTTGTTCCCATTTGACCGCAGTCCACCATTGTCTGTCTCGCTTTCTCCAACGCCCCCGCTACTTGGATTACTATTGTTATTATGGTTATTATTACTATTGCTATTAAGACTAGTTGTCGTTAGACTGTTCAGTACTGAATGATGATGACTAGAGCTATTTGTCGCACTACTAAGACTAGGATGATGATGGTGATGGGCATGGGAGTGATGGTGGTGGTGATGACTGTTCAAATTCACCCCGTTGTTCATGATCGAGTTGCTGAAATTCGCTGCCGCCGCCGCCATACTCGAAACGACAAGTCCTCCCAACTTCTGGACCGCTGCCGCCGCCGCAGCCGACGTCGATGACCCATTCCCTCCCGCTCCACAATTGCTGCTGCTCGTACTACTTGCACTGCTGCTGTTGCTGCCAGGCTGTCAGTGCTGCGCCGCGAACTTCATCCGCTTCTGTTTCTGCCTCTGGTTGCAGAACCACACGCGCACTACGTTCTTCTTCAGGTCCAGCTTCTCGGCGATGGCGGCGATTTTCTCGCCCGAGGGACGGGGCTGGACGGCAAAATAGGCTTCCAAAGAGCGTTTCTCTGGCGCCGCAATGGAAGTCCTTTTTCTTGAAAAAAGACTCGATATAGATTACAAGAATTATTTTTTGCCGTGCTAGAGGCAGACAGAAGCGATATGGAAAGCAAGAACCAACACATGAAAAAGGTCACAGAACTAAAAAACCAAAGTGTAATGTGCATAGCATTTTGGTATTCCAATTTTTTAATTCGATACCTATATTGAAATGGGTTACTCGTTATCGCACCAGCTATTTCTTTATCATTGAGTAATATTTCTGTTCATTACAAGTGCAAGGACATTTTTGTTAAGGGTTAAAAATTTTAAATACACAACCAAATTATTAAAAAAGAATTATAAATATTACTACTTGTATTGTTTAATTAGGTTCTTCAAATTGAACGTGATACGATTGATTTCACAAAGGAGCATAATTTAATTTCCTTCTTTTATAACTTGGATTTCTATATTCTGTTTCAAAACTTAAATATTATTGAATAAATCACTAGGTGTAATAATCAATTCAACTGGAGTCTAAATTGTTGGAAATCTTTTCCAAAAAATATAATAACGGGTTTATATCTGATACTTTAAAATCTTCACATGGCTAAAACCAGTTGTGTAATGCCGATGACAGTTCAAGCTACTCGCTTTCAATATTTTGCAATAATTAAATAATTGGGGTTCGTTGATTCGTCTTCTGTTGTGTGTAAATTTCATACAAATTAGTTGGGACACATATAAAAAAAAACGAAACCCCTTTTTTTGTTTTTGATTTTATTTTTGAATGTTTTTGTGACTGGATATTTCATACAAATTTAACAGTTTAATTCTTAACCCGTCAGTAACCAACCATTAACAGAATTATAAATTTGGAATACATTTGTTTACAACAAACATCTTAAATGGTCGGTAGTAGTATTGGCATTTTGTAAAACTATAAACAAAATGTAACGGGTGTACCAATATTGACTTTCATTTAAGGAATTTAGACTTTATATTCTTAAAATTTTTTGGGGTAAGAAATTGAGTGCGACCAAAATTGAAAAAATAAAATTATGTANTGTACCAATATTGACTTTCATTTAAGGAACTTAGACTTTATATTCTTAAAATTTTTGGAGTAAGAAATTGAATGCGACCAAAATTGAAAAAATAAAATTATGTAATGAATAAAATCTGCGTGTTTTTTGTGGTTTTACATGAAATTATATTTAAGCATAAAATTTACAAACATAAATTTGTCATAATTTAACCGAAAAGCTTAGATCAGAAACTTATGCTACCTTTTCTTTTCGCCTGCGGGCAGAACACTGGGCGCGTCGGGGTCGCGTCTCTTATTTTTGGCCTGGGCTTCCGCCTCCTCGAGCCACGCCTGGAGGATTGGCTTGAGGGCGATCATGTTGTTGTGGGACAGGGTGAGGCTCTCGAAGCGGCATATTGTACTCTGTGACAGGGCTCCGACTCCGGGCAGTTTCAAATTGGCCAGAGCCTTGCCGACATCCGCCTGCGTTACACCTTCAGTAAAAGGGAGACAAAAAAGCAAAAACACATCGACCTTGGTACGACATTCAAATAAAATCAATCCCCGCGCGCTCGCTTTTCAATTGAATTTCAGCCAAATTCTCAAATTATTGTGGGCAACAATGATCAAATACACTGCCTTTTGTGGGATGAATTTTATTCTATAATTTTGTCCGAATCGTGATATACACTTACCTAATTTAATTCGACGCTGCTTGAACCGTTCTGCGAAAGCTTCCAACTCCCTGGGGTCTGTATCTGTATCCGGATGCAGTCCTGCTGCTGCAACAGCGGCCGCCATCGCCGGATGATGCGACCCAGGATGACCATGGTGCCCTAAAAAGCATTTTGTTAGTTTTATAAAGAAAGAGGTTGATAATTAGTAATTTTGTGCAATTCTGTTAGGTGAAAATAGCAGATTCGAAAGTACAACGATTTTTTATTTTTAAAATTCAGTTCTCATTTTCAACTTATAGAAATTTGTAATATTTGTATAAATATTTTTACAAAAATTATTAGCCCTCAATTGTCAACCAAACATTAGTAACAATATTGTTGTTCGGCAGAGACAGTATTTTAAAACTTAATTGATCAAAATTTCAAAAAAAAGGATAACTTGGCCTTTCGAAATTGAAAAATGGATTTACAAAGAACACTTAAACTATTTGAATAGTTTTGCCGTGTAATTAGAATACATAGGCATTATATGGAATCATTTGTTCATGGTGCTATAACAAATAATGATTTGTAGACAGAAAATTAATGAATACACCTAAACTGGTAATGGTTGTTGCGTCATTAAGAGAGAGAAAATGGATTCAAATTCGGATAAACAAATTTATTGTGTTGTTTTGAAACTTTAGAAATAAATTAAATTTTATAGTTAGGAATTGCACAAAACATAGAATGCAACTTATAGGTAATTGTGTTTTATCGGTTTAGTTAAATTATCAAATAGCAAACAGTTTACTTGTACCGGCAAAACACTTCATTACCTCTTGTTGCAATAACTACATACTACAAGTATAAGGATAAAAAGACAATATTTACAATTGTTTGTACCTGACGAGTGGCTCCCCAAGGGACCACCGTGATGATGCCCCATCATGTGATTCATGCCGTGATATGACCCATGAAGCTGGTGGTGCGACGACGAGATCGGTGTGTCGGACATAGGCGTTAAGGTTGTCATTGATCCGGCCGGATCCAGCATATCTAACCCGTCCATTGTGTGGTGCATCTGAAATTAAATGATTTAAATGAATATATTGCCTTATTTCCTTTTTATCTTTCTTTAAATATTTAAAATTATCATTTATGAAAAATAATTAATGACATATACACTCTGTTTCTAGTAATTGAAACCAGATCTTTAATTAATTTTAATTCTACTTACTCGATTCTCTTCAATTTTAATCATACAAACTCTCAAAAAAAGAGATTAACACTATGTCAAGAGTTTATATTTGTACAAAAGTGTTACTTTATAAGATCTCGAAACTACATCCAATATTTTTTAAATTATTATTTTCGCTGTTTCATATTTAGCTCGATAATAAATTGGAAATGATAAACCATTTCTGTTTTACACCCTTATCGAATGTTCATTTATATAAATACTTCTCACCAGCGGCACTGGAAATAGGAGTTGTCAAATGGAAACGAACAACATTGAGCGGAAAAAGAACATGGCTGAAATAAATTTCTATTTGAATAAACTTGTTTGTAAAATATAAAACCAATCTTGCCATCATATTAAAGAACTGCAAATACATTTTTGAAACCCTGTACTGAATTTTTATTTTTTAAACAATGAAAAACTATCTAGCTATCTATCCAATGTTTTACAATCTTTTTACTCATCAACAACTGACTTCTTTTCAAATACCATTGTTTAAATATTATATTCTGAAATATTTTATTTGGAAGTTTTTAATGTGTGCTATTTAAATCTTATTATTCGATCTTTAAAACAATTTCTTTTTCCCTCGGAATGGAGAAAAATATATATAATAATATAAAATTCTTTTTAAAAATTTCTTATTAAAAAGTTTACATCTATTAATTATAATTATTTGTATTTTTGAATTGAAACTATTTAAGTTTTTGAAAAATAAAAAGTTTTCGTCCACTTCGGGGTTAAAACAAGAATAACTGTGTACTTTCAATTATAATTAACCGTAAATTGTACATCAATTTGAAAGAAGAATATTTACTATAAGTAACAAAATAACTAAACATATCCTAATTATTAATTAATTTAGAAAATTCACTGTATTTAACGACTTGTATCAGGGTGTAAGAATAGGAATATTAGAGACTTAACATAATGTAAATTAAATTGTTAGTACATTATGAAAGAAAGTACAGTATCAAATTGTCTTCACGTGTATTGAATTAATTATTAAAATAGCTTGGTATGGATTTCTGATATTAATATCTAGAGGAGAAAGTCAATTGACATTTTGATGTGTTTGATTTTCTAAAGGAAAATTTGTATCCCGTGGAATCAATGTTTAGTTAAAAGTATCCCATTATACATTATAATAATAAATATAAAGGTTTGTAGAGAAATAAGTATGTAATTTAAAAATAATTTTAAACTAATTATAATTTTTATTTAAATTACTTAAATTTTCCCACAAAATGAGAAATAATAAATTATCTAAACCATTTTTCCTTGAGAGGAAACTAGTAACTTTAGGGCATAGTTTAGTTTTGAAAGGGGGATAAAACCAGGTTTTAATTTCTAAACGACTGTTCAAAAATAACACCCAAAGCTGTCGTCCTTTGTGTTGTTGTGTGTAAAACATCCCCGAAATAATGTTCATCTACAAATTACCAGCAACAATCCAAACATTGGTGTGGTTTTTTCTGAGCTCTCTGCAACAAAACAATATTAAATTAGCCCTCCTCCTGAATGAAGGATCTGTGTTGACTTTTCGAAGGAATCCGGAGCAAAATTATCGCCTTGGGCAGAGATTGTCTTGTTTGATTTTTATAATTGGATTCGTCGCCCGCAAAAATGATGACGGCTTTCAATTTTGATTTGTTTAGTTTAATCAAATTGAATTTCTCTCATCTCATTTTGGCCTATGGACACATTTTCCCGGTAGATATTTACAACCGCCCACAATATCATTACTCACCCGCTCTGCCAACAATTGGCCAATTAATTTGCGATAATAAATTGTAATGAGACCAATAAATTACCCAAGTGAAAATCATCTAAACGAGCTCTGGCTCAAATTAAAACGAGATCAACACCAATCAACAGCCCGAGTTTCAGTGGTTCCCATTAATTACCGACGCGCAACGCTTCGTAACCCAGGAATGAACACGGGACCAGCTCCAGCAACTTTATTTGCCGAGTCAGTCATTAGTTTGATAAATTAGGACAATCTAGGAGATTAAAACCGACGAACACAATAGAGTAAGAACGCCGCCAGATGATGAATGGCTGCGAGTACCGTTCTCAAACCAACCACCAAGGCAAGAGTTTATCCACCTCCGCCTCATAGCCAAATAATAAACTGGTTTTGAATTCAATTAATTTCCTGATTTTAAAATCCGACACAGTTAAACAAATAATTTTTAATTGCTCTGTAAATTGTTTAATATAATAATTGCAAAATTGCTGTTTGTTTTATTGGTATTATAGCGATGATTTTAATATATTGTGTAAAATTATAATTTGAATTAAGTAAATATGCCTAAAACACAAAAATTTGAATATTTTAAAATTTGATTTGATTTGTATATATTTTTATGTTATAATTAAGTTTTTACGAAGTGGTTTTATTTCAGTGATATGAAAATTAATCTGAATTTTCAACTATTTAAATTTGAATTTTTCAGTTTTGGTTAAGTAAAATTTAAATATTCGTCTGAGTGGTCTAGTGGTGGCAGTGACTGCCTACCCCAGGTCGTGGGACCGAATCCCGGACGGACAATTTTCAGGGCGAAAAAAGTTTTCCTATTTGTGTATATCAATAACATTGTGAAATATTATACATAGCGAATTATATAAGTAATGGTGCAAAAATATAAATAAAATGGACCGATTGACCAAAACCGCCTACAACTGGTCTAGGTATTATTGGCTATTGAAAACTATCCTGTTGGTGCATTTCTGGGTACTAATATTGACATAANCCCTCAACCATCTACCCCAAGTTCCAGTTGTCCAAGAAATAGTGATGATTTTATTTCAAAACTCTTTTAAGTATTATAAATACGTGTTACAACTCTTTTTTATACAATATTAAGACCTAAGAGGTTATATATATAGTAAAATCCTATACTTATCGAATTGAAAAATCACATTACCAAAAACCGGAAATTGATTTTTTTGTGACTCATAATGCTCAGAGACTTTGGCCTTATTTTTCTACTAAAACAATAATTATATATGTATGTGTATTAGAAATACAGTAATTGATTTTTTTAAGTTATATTTTATGAAGGTGTGACAAACATTTTTTTTATAATAATACAATTTCACTTTTATTTAACTAACAGTCCATTGATACTTAACCACTAAATATTTTGCAAATATCACAATAAAAAAATCATTTAGGAAATATTAATTAAATACTAATCAAGTAGATACAATTTTGAATTTGATTTAAAATGCTAAAAATTAAAAATTTAGCCGGACAGAACATATTTCTATTAGATAAAAAATGGAATTTTTGAAACATTGTGATAAATCAAAAACTGTTTATTTCGAGAGAAAGGTTTACAACTAAATAAAAGTCACGAGTCCCTTGCAAGACCTTTCCATTATATACTATAATATATAATTAATATCTTTCATATGAAAGAAAAGAGTCTAAAGGTTTTCCATAACCAGATTCCGGTGGTAAATTGTAATCACAACGATAAAAATGCTTATATTTATTTTGAGGATTTCTACAGTAAAGATTATTAATTAATATTAAGCCAAATAATTTTTTAACAATATACGAGTAACATATAAAAGATTGTAGAAACTAAAATAACTATCTTACTGTTGAATAAAACTAAATGTTATTCTAATTCATATCAAATTTGATTTATGACATTGTTCAAAGTGGATTGGGAACCCATTGGTATAAACCCGATTACTCGAAACAGGTTGTAACCCTCTTAGTTGAGTGCTGTCGATATCATCGACAAATCTGGAGTGAATTGGCTTAGGCGCAGAGATTTGTTGCTGGATGGGATCCAGATCCCAAAATCCAATTTGTTTGGCCCGTGTCTGGGCTCGAGGAAAGGAACAGAATGCGGAAAATTCCCTACGGAAAACAGGATCATCATAATCGAGCAGAAGTGCAAATAATGAGAGATGAATAGGAAGAAGAACCGGAGAAATGGGTTTAACATTGCGATTTTTTGTGCTATTGGTGTCGATGTACATTTGGAAGTTCGTCATAATCAAATCGCGATTACAGATGAACGGTACATATGTCTCATTTACCCCGGAAAATGGGATAATGTATACCATCACCATCTCTCTAACGCCCCTCGATTTTCGCTATTATTGCAGTTATTTATACATTTCCTTGTTTCTCTCCTTTATTTTGTTGATTTTCAGACACTGATCCATTATTTATTAATAACCATATACAGACAATAATGGCCGGAATAATTGACTGAAATCTATACGGAATTCGGGCCATATTTGCCAGAGACAAGTGCCCCTATTTGTTGTTGCATTATATCTTTTTTGGTCCTGAAATAAACTGAATTGAATCACCCTTTGTGCGAGCGTTTTATAACAAATGTAACAAATTCATCTCTCTCCCTGTTTTAATCCATGTTTATTCACTGGATCTAATGATAAATAAATTAACAGATGGTTAAATAAAAAGAGTTTAACCCCTTAAATTCTTGGCCTCCTTTTTTTCTCTTCTCTACTTGTTGTCGCATTTTCCGGCAAATTATTCGCATTATTCCCCATCCCATGCAATAAAAGCAAACAATTGTCACACCCAGAACATCTAATTATGATTTATAACCCTGTGATGGTAGCTGGACCAAATGAGCAAACTTGGATTGTGGCCAAATTCGAATTAGGAAAATTGTAATTTGCCCAAACTTCGAAACAAATCGATTACGCCTGTATATATGCATTAATTGGACGGGTTATGGGTCCCCAGGCTTTTCATCTCTCATATGATTAAACACTCACTGCATCGTAGTCATCAGCATCATCATCAACAGCATTGTATAGTCATCAACATTATTTATATGGATTGAATTTTAGATGAGCGCCTCAAAGCTGCCCCCATTTTAATTACAATATTATGAGGGCGTTAATTAGGTGCGCTTCCCCATAATCTAATTCACTTGATTTTGATGGGATTTTAGTCATACAAGTAAATTAAGATAAATTGATCCTGACCTATAAATTGCTTATGAATAACTTATGGCCCCGATTTAACTATTTAGTTATGCAATTTAACCAAAGTAATGTAAAACGGTGTATTAAATTCAGATAAAGATATCTTTAATATTACAAATATTTTGAAGGGTTTAAAACTCTTATGAAATTTAAAAAAAAAATTATTTTGAAAAATTAAAAATTAATTTTAACAATTCTGTTTAAAAATCTTAACTTTTAGGTAGTCTATGTTTTCTTTACAAAGTTGTTCATTAATTGATATTGTTGGAATATACATTTTTCAATGATCCCTATGAAGAACACAAATCCATTAAATGTACAACATCAAAGTTTCGCTTAAATGCTGATACTGATTTATGTGATCGGTAAGAACCCAAATGTGATGCAATGCTTGATGCTCTATTTTCAGGATAGATATCTTGAAAAACTTTATGCGAAAAACTATTAACTTGACTGCTGTTATCTAATTCTTTATTTACTATTTTGATAATAAGCTGAAAATAAATATGCACAATATGTAAACTTTTGTAAAAAAAAACATGTCAAAAAACATTTAATTAAGTACTCGTATCTTTCAGACAACTCATTTCATTCGTTTTGTATAACTTGACTCGTATATAATTATGGTACATTTATCCACACTTATTGTTTAAATAATGGCTGATGTTTGAATTCTATCAATGACTGTATTCAGTATTTATTTTATTTCTTTTCACCTGTAATCATAGCAATAATTATGACTTAAATAATTGAAATAATTAAAGAGTCTCTTATTTACTTTTCCTCTAAAATTTATTTATTTTATTTTACGTAAGAGTTTTAGTAACAAAAATTTTGACGTTAATATCCAAACCAATCAGTCATTCGATTACAGATTTATTAAGATTTCCAATGTCTTGAACATCACCTCGTTATTTTGGGCATTCAGCCTGGAAGTTACATGTACCGTGGCTGGTCCGTAGATGAATTAAATTACACCAAGCCTTAAGCCAAATCCAAAGAATGGAAAATGTAACTCTTTACTATCCCATTTTTTAATACAAATATCTTCAACATCAAATCCGTTTTCGATAAGTTGTTTTACTAGTTTTAACGGAGAATGACTTTATTTAAGTCTATTAGTCGCCGTAATTAGTAAATCCCAGTGTATTTAAATGCGTTTTTCCTTTGAAAATCAAATTGTAGGATGTTGCAAAGGGAAGGCAACCAATATGTAAGTTTAGTCCGATTTTTTAAGAGAATCAATGAATTGGTATTAAGTTTTTATTTGTCAATTGAATAATACTTGGTAAAGAAATTCAAGAAGTTTATATATGATCTTCAGCCGTAAACTGTTTTCGTAATACAGTTACATTGGGACTCAAAGGTTTTACCGAATATTTTACTACTATAAATGTATAAAAAAAAATCCTCATACAAAAATCTATTTTCTATTCTTTCTTTATTTTACTTTTAAATCGCATTAAATACATTAACTCCCTTTTAAATGGTTTTATTATGGCACCACAAAAAATCGTACAATTGCGAATACCACTGGATTTTCTTAACTCGAGAGAGATAATTGGAAAAAAGAAGTCGGCTACGGTCTAGGGAATGTCGTTTATTGCATTAAATGCTGCTGTAAAATGTGTCCCCGAGGACGTCGCAATTTCTTTCAACAATAATGTCGTCCACTCTGGCTGCGTCTCCTCCAGACTCCGCTGCAGAGGAACGATGAAGAAAGATTGCCACCGCAAAGGGTCTTTTTATGTTCCACTGTCCTTCTCCATCCCTCCTCCTGTCATCGGGACGAATCAGCTCCGACAGAAATAATTGAGACCAAGGGGAACAATTTTTTTCTAGCTCCTGTCTATTAAAAGTAAGATAATTGCTTAAATGATTTTATTTTGTCTTCATCAGAAGAAGATTAAATACAAATTAGATTGTTTAAGACCGTTGTCAACGAATTAAAAAAATTGAATTCAATTTGGCAATCAACCACATTCTATATAAGTTTTTCTATAATACTCTAACTGCTTTAAAGAAAATAGTTTTATACATTTGATGCGTTCAAAGTTTGCTTTTGTTCACTCATAGCATCCATTCAAAATGAGTTTTTCTTCTCTAGGGAGACAAAAAACAAAAATTGTTACTTTGTCTCACGCTCACGTTCAAAAAATCACTGAATGTACTGAGATTATTTTATTAAAATTTTTGAGAATCAAAGACACTAGATTACAAATGTATAAAATTATGTGTACTCTACGGGTTCAATTGAATTTTGTTCATTCGAATGAAATTCTCAGTGAACAAAATATCACTTTGAACCCTTAGTGGACAAATAACTATTGTTGCAAGACCGATAAAACATTAATCTAATTGTTTTATTATTATTATTTATAAGTCATGTGTCATTCTTTGTTGTTAGGCGATTTTTTTTAATAATATTCTTATTATTAATTTTGCAGCAAGAGCAATGTATTGTAAATAAAATTCTAAACGGTAACACTAAATAATCGTGAGTTTTAAATAGCAAGTACTTGTTATTCGCAAAGACAACTGAAGTCGCACATCTACAAAAACAATAAAATTATCCCTCTACATCCCTGTAAGGAACTTTCATGACTATTTGTTTTTCAGTGTATTATTAATCAATTAATAGCACCTAAACCGGTTGTAAATGTAGTGGGAAAATTATTATTATAAAAGCACCTAGACCGCCCAGGAATCGATCCCATAACGTCCGGGGAGGCAGTCCTGGGCGCTAACCACTAGAATATTTTTTTAATTTATAAATTTAAATTGTTATCCAAAAGATTTCAACTCCAAGCTCTTACTTACTTAAAGAAAAAAAAGACTAGTTGAAAATAACGAGACACGATATGAAAAAGTTTCTTACAAAAATGCGTTAGTTCCGTTATTACACAATTTTCATTGCAATTGGGATTTTATTCCATTGCAATTCACAAAGTGGTCCGAGCGGTTCTTTACATTTAAAATCCAAATTGCAAAGGAACAAAATCCAAATTGCCATGCAATAAAGCGTAGTATAATTTGAAATGTAATTTAATTTAAACCCAATCAATCTTCCTATTTAAACCCGGAAGCATAATCAATTTAACGATTACAGTTACACGATCTTCGTTTTTGAATATATAATGTCCAATCAATACGTTAACTCAAAACTACTCAAATCAGACATATTGAAAATTAGGAAAAATCCAAGTTTTTTCGAGCTATTCAAGGTGAAATATGGCCTCATATCTTAAGAAGACTTTGAGTTAATTAGCTTTTGAAAAACTTCTGGAAAATGATTAAAAGCTTTACATAATACTTTTGTAATAAATGCTAACAGTTTCTCACAAAATTAGACATGGTCCTAATCTTGAACCAAATCTTTTTGAACAGATTAATATAGATTTTGTTATTTTTGACTAAACATCTTCAAATTCTTTATATACATATTTTCCTAAAATTTAATAGCATTAGAGTAATACACAATAATTTCTTATTTTCCCACAAAATCTAGAACTGGTCTAATTTATACAATTCCATTTTCTGAAAACCAATTTCTATTCGACTGCTCTNAAGATTTTGTTATTTTTGACTAAACAACTTCATAGTAGTTTACGCAACTGTAGGTAATGAGGNTAATAGCATTAGAGTAATACACAATAATTTCTTATTTTCCCACAAAATCTAGAACTGGTCTAATTTATACAATTCCATTTTCTGAAAACCAATTTCTATTCGACTGCTCTTATTTAATTTTATCCAAAAACGTCTCGCCCGCATATTCTTTGGAAAACCGCAAAATTGGGCGTCATGCATTCGCAATAAAACCGGCAATTTTCCATCTCACTAGAGCACCATTAAACAGAGCCAAAAGTAAGTATACATTTGCAGTTGTTCCACACACATTTTATGAACAACGGCTGCCAGTAAATTATTATCCAATTTGTTGCAACAAAAGGTAATTTTAATGGGTAAAGTAAACAGGGTTCGAGGGGTGTATTTATCGAAAAGGGGGTTGGTTGGTTGATTATTGAGTAGGAACGATGTACAGGAGTTCGAAGAGGGTTACTGTGTTTCACTCTTCAAGTCCTTCACCCTTGTCACAATGATAATTGAAAACAACTGAAAACAAAAATCCACCCCAGTCGATCTCTCAAGTACTTTTCGGGGGAGAGGGTGAAAATTGCACTTGTTATCGGGCTTGTGGCTGCCTCTGGATCGCATCAGGAGAAGACGACTTTCGACTGATGATGGTATGATTTAGGGCCATAAATATAAAAGTGACTGTATCAATAATAGTTAATAAAGATTAATTGGCAAATATTTTCTTATTATTTTTGCACACACAGCTAATGTGTGCAGTTAAATAAATATCTATTAAAGTCGCATCGATTGTCTCTAAATCTTTAGCCCAAAAATTAAATCAATAAATCAGATGGATAAAGCATAATTGGATTTCAAAGTCCTACAATGAATTTCTCCCAATTTCAGGTCTACTTGTAAAATAAAAGTTTCCCTCAATCAGCTTTTGACACCGGCATTTAAATACAAGGCTCGGTGTTTCCTCTCCCAGAACTAATTTATGTCCGCCTTCAACGACACGTGACGGATTTAATGTGATGGGTAACAAGTGAATTAGCAATTATTAAAATTTATGACACAACAGACAACAGAACAACCCGTTCTTCTCCGACACTCCGCAATCCGATCTCTTTTAATTCGCAATTGTTTCCCGTTTGATATTTAATATTCAGTTAATCATTATCAGATAACTTAAGCAGACATCACTCTTTGCCTTTTTGCATAAAAA
>JXOV01014716.1:8971-23126 GCA_001014945.1 Clogmia albipunctata
GAGTAAGAGATGGATGCAAAATATTTCAAAATTTTAATTTGGAGTCGCTTTACCAACGTTTTAATGAAACGATTATTTTTTTTAGTATTGTCTTAATTTATTTTAAAAAATTCATAAAATTTTGTATAAAACAGGGTCGATAAATACCATTAACCACTCGGGCCTTCTTTAAAGTACTCGCTGAGCTCGTGGCTTAAAACAACTCTTGTGTTTAATAATACCTCTTCTTATCGACCTAGTTGTATAAATAACTATTATTTCTTCATGATTAAAAATGCTTGCATTATTAAAATTTAGATAATCTCCTCTGGTTGCTAAACTTACTAAATGCAAATTAAGTTGGTCTAGACCTTGTCTCTCAATTTCTTTTTCAATGATATGAAATTACTATAAATTTTGAGATTTTAAGAGGATTACCAATGATGTCTGGATGAATAGAGATATAATATATAATAAAATAATACCATTTCAAGAATAATTTATTCCGTCTGGAAAACAGACATTCAGACACCTTTTGAAAGTATCCAATAGTCTTGCTTCTCTACAGGATGATTTTGCATTTTCATTAAAATGTACAAAGTTTATATTTTCTTTACCGACAGAGTAATTTTTTAATATTTTATAAACTTTCAAAAATATTTTTATTTTGACATTCATCTTTGAATGAATTAGTAATTCGCTAAAATAATAATGCTTCATTGAGATGATAAATATTTAATTTCAATTTCATTGCTGTTGGCCCTTTGTTGTTGACTCAACTAATTAGGCTGTCGAGGATTCAATTTCATATTAATCAACACCATTTCGGCATGAATTATATCACATAGTCTCTATTTAATTGCGGTAATTATTTAATATGTGTGATCATTTCAAAGGCAATTATTATTCATTTCTCTCACCCTCTGGCTCAATAAATCCATTTATTTGGAATGCAATTCAAATAATGTTAACTTTAATGATTTATAAAGTGCAATATAAAATATAATGTGTTAGTTGCTTATCTGGTGCGAATTTTTTTTTCAAATTAAATTTATTTTATTGTAATGATTAGAGGAAGTATGAAGGAACTAAGTTGCATCGATAAAGTTGTTTATATATCAAATCATACTGGACAAGGCATTTAAAATAAAATTAAAACGGGCGTTGCTTTCATGGATCTATCATTAGCTTGTGATAGTATTTATTCGTGTATGATATATAGCCCTTGCCTACCAGTAAAAATAATTTGAGAAGATTTCTAGTACTATGGTCACCATGTTTGTACTTACGGCAAAGACATTTCTTCGGAATACGTCACCCTTTCAGTTACTGATATTCCCGATCACATCGATCGAGAAAATTTAATTAGTTTCTGAAAAGGGTTTAATCAATAAAGTCAAAAGTTCTGTGTGTGTTCTGTGTTCGTGTAAAATAAACTCGCTATGGATAGTAAGATGTTATTTTATTTACAGCTAAAAAAAGACTCAAGTAGACAATTAAATAACCGCACTCTAAGAAGATGAACAAATCAAATGGCTTGATAAACAAAATTCCCAGACGGACGTCGTTGGTGAAAGAAATGTCTTGAATTACGTCCGCAAATGAATTCCGTAAATACTGTCAATGACCGTGGTTTTTCACAATATAGAATTGACGTACAATTAAATTGAACCATACGCATCATTAGCGGTACGTTGTCAACGACTTCAAAGGATTGGTTACCAGCAATTTGTAATATCGTGCCCGGGAAAGACAGCATTACTTAAAGAGTACCAGAAAACTTACCATTACACAATGATTTAAAGTATCGAATAGGAATACACTGAAATTTCAGAAGACTTGCTTTTTATATCCCTAAATGTTAAGGATAAGTCACCCCTAATTTTTAAATCGATTTTTTTTAAAAGATCTTTTTTTAGTTTACGGTTATGTACTAAAACTACATATGAAAAAATAATCATACCCAAATGTGTTAAGATTGAGGTAACCCAAATAAAATTCTTTTAAACTATGCAATGCATAATAAAGTTCTTTTCCGAAACAGATAACCCTATTTTATTGAAATTAGAAATACCTAAATAGTAAAGTTGAGGTACTTATAATTATTTTATAATTTCGAGAGTTACAACTGCGATAAAATTAATAGTCCACATAGTACAATTTTATTTTAACTTTAATTATCAATTAAATGAATAAGTGCTAGTACTTATATAATGTAATCCAAAATCTTCTTTAGAAATATAACTTAACACTGTAGGTTCAAGAAAAATACCTATTTCAGACTAATACGACCATGGTAGGGATATTATTTTTCTCGCAGTTTAATGTTGAATTTGATTATGAAAAAGCGACACCAGTTCATTTCTTTTCAAATTATGATTTCATCGCAACACACCTATACTGTTTAAAGTTAACTATTGCTAACTATTCCTTTTAGAATATTTACTCAATAAGGAAAATGGCAAGACGACAATTGTCCAGTCAGCTAGTAATATTATATATACCAATTTGCAACAAAAAAAACTCATTCTGATACATAAATATGTTTGTCTAAAATTACAATGATCGTCCTCAAAAGATTAGTTCCTCAAACTTAATTTTATGTAAACCAAAGCAAATGAGCTTCCCTATTAAACTAAATTTTATTTTCTAATAAGCTATAAACGATATAGTTTTTTTTTTAATAACTCACTATAAACCGTTTTGAATGTAGGAAGGAAGTCTGTTTTACAAGGGAAAGTCTGTGTAGTTAAAAAGTCAAAGAGAATTGGAATATAAAATAACTTAATGAGGTTATAGAATTATATGACCAAAACATGATTGAGCAACCAACTGTAAAATACTATAAAGGTCCGGTGAAAGTGAATTCGACTGAACGACTTTTACGATGAAACTTTTTAAAAATGAAATAATATAATTGAAAACAATTTCAAATGTTCATCACGTAAAATATAAGGGAAAAAAGAATATGGTGGAATTGATAATTGAATTTAATCTATTTGTTGTTGTCGAGCTCCCTTGACCTTGTTGGTGAAGTGATGAGGAAACATGGGATAAGTGCGACGGTTCGCTGTTCACGGCGTTTGGATAGTCTTGGGATTTGGTTGTATTGCTTCTTTTGATACACTCAAAGCAACCGATTGACCAGGCAAACAACTGCAAGCCTACACAAACAAAACATATTTTTTAAACTTAAGATAAAATATTATTTTAAAAAACTGCAGGGATTTGAATCAAATCTTTATAAAAGTATAGTTGTATAATCTACTTTCTAATTGCAAGAAAGGACCCACAGTGCAGGGAGAAAACAACCTCGCAACACAACGTTTTGAGTTGTATAGTCCGAAATTAGCCGAAAATTCGAACTAACCATATTTATTACTTAAGTTAAACCTCTCCTTAACAGTGTTGAGACCTATACTGCCTTAATGTGCGGTACTGAATGGCGGGACTAGTATCACGTTTATCCTCTCCCATCCAAACGCTTCCCTGATTACAAATTACTATAACGACAGGCATTAAATCAGTTAGGGCAAGAAATTCTGTTAGGCAGGGAGAATTACGTGGAGGGGCGTATGGACAGCCCCATACACCTAATGACATGTTTTCGTGTATCTGGACAATTATCTTATTCATATATTTTATATATAAATAAGGGCTATATTCTCCAAGCGATTTCTGCGCCTACCATCCAATAATCAATGCATTCTTCAAATGTAAAAAAAAAAAAAAAAAAAAATTAAAAAAGACCTAAAAACGGATCCNCAATCCGCCTATTTTATTTTTATTGCGCCATTACTTATAATTCGATATGAATATTATTTTGCAAGGTTGTTGATATACACAAATGGAAACTTCCTCGCGCTAGAGTTAAGAAAAAAAATACGGAATGTTCAACTGACATATTTGAATTTATTTGAAATATAAAATTGTTCTGTATTTTTGTTAGACTAGTACAGATATATTCAAAACCAACAAAGGTAGGTATTAAAATTTTATTCTTGTTGAACAAATCAACAAACAATTAACAAATTCAAAATTTTTTCAAATGTTGTATTATTTTAAATGAATATGTATTAAACTTTGTATAAAAAACGAATTCGAACGATAAGCATAATTATAAACTCGGAAATTCATTAAAACACTCGCTATGTTCAAGACTTTAAGAAACCCTAGTATTTGATAATGCCTTATCTAATCGACATAGTTGTTTAAATAATTGTAGAAGTTTGATTTTCGCGTTAGATATTTTATTATCACAGGACACTGATTAATTATAATTAAATTAAACAAAGGATTTACACATCTTTTTATATGACAGTCCAATTGGTTTAAAAATGCTTATCATATTGAATGTTTAACATTTAATATAAGTTTAAATTTTTAAAGCAAAACTTATTTTTATTTCTTATTACCTAGATGTTTTACACAAACATGGGATTTTGCTAAGAAGTATTTCAAAGAAATATTACAATGGTAATCGAACATGTTTTCAGAGAACACGAAAACGAATTGTGCTTCCGGAAAACATGAAATGTATTTACTAGACTCTCACTTCGCTGTCAGCGATAGAATTTAAAACTATTAAAAGCAAGACATCCAAAAAATAAAGGGAGAATCATGTTCATATATTTTTCTTTTGTCAAAGTAAAAGACTCAAGTTAAATATTGCGTTGTATTTATTTTGATAATATATTTATATTATCTAAAATAATGTTACTTATTATTAGAATATGGTATATTTCTTCTTTCTTATTATCTACTTTTTTAATAAGATTTTTAAGAAAATATCTGCATCTAATATTAACAAACAATTACAGCAAAATGAAATAAATGAATATAAGAAATCTTTTTTATTATATTTCCCTGTTTTTTTATTAACAATACTAATTTATAGATAAAATATATTTTCTTAAATGTTTAACACTTCTTTAGAGTGGATCTTATTCCCTAAATATCCTGTTAAAAATGTAAAAATAAAAGAATAACTTTTTTTTTCATTAAATAAATTTGTTTACAATTTAAACAAGATTTTTAAAGCTGGGTCAAGAACAAGGGGCTCAAAGCGGCTCCTAACCAAATGATAGTGTAGAGAAAACTTAAAAAGGTTTAAAGTGAACAGTTTAAATTTTCTTCTTTCTATTTTAAAAGGGCGCAACAAAACCAGCACTGGGCGTGCTT
The DNA here is from genome assembly GCA_001014945.1 of Clogmia albipunctata. Lineage (NCBI taxonomy): Eukaryota > Metazoa > Arthropoda > Insecta > Diptera > Psychodidae > Clogmia > Clogmia albipunctata. Next base: position 14,132 of record JXOV01014716.1, read on the forward strand.
AGTCAGTATTTAAAACATTTTTCAGCAGTACGTGTATTGTGTACGTTCCTTATTTGCCTCTTGAGAGAAAGAACCGTTTCAAAATAAAGTTTTTTTTAAATGGAACCGATTTAATATTATTATTTTCATTTCTTATTGTTTACAAAAGCCAAGAAATCAATTTAAATCGGACCTCAAACTTTACTATGGATTGATTTTTTCTCGAGTAAGTTACACAATACACGCCCAGGTAATAGTCAATCAATAACGGTTCTCTGCGTGCGCTGGTAAATTTCCAATTGTCCCGTCTTTTTTTTAGAAAAGGGTCGTTCTCTTTACCTTGGTTTGAAATTTGATTTTTGTTATAAAAATTGTTGAATAAAAGTCATTTTCATTTTATTCAGTCGAATTCACTTTCGCTGGGTCAATCAGTCAAATTTTACAGTCTATTGTCCAAATATGTTTGCTCATATTCCACATAGCCGTTCGTTCCATTAAGCCCCTAATTTAATTATTTCGACGGTTGAACAAAATATAATTTCATAACAAAACAATACACTTAGCTTTAAAATGCCAGATCATTTTGTCAACATTTGGAGATAAAAACAAGCAAAACTTTTATGATGCACATAAAATTTAATTGAATTCCTTTTAATTTGTTACGATTGTTAAATTCCTAAATCTCTCTAATTTTTTAGTGTCAAGTAGTTACGATCATAAATATCTTATTGAAAATAAAATGTTGTTAGCTATATAGCTATATATTGGAAATGAGTAAAGAATTTTGAAAGAATAAAAATTAAGAATTTAGCACGACTTAAATCAGGGTTAATCAAGTTGGCTTCTTTGGAGATGCTTAAAGAACTGACCCCTCATAAGAAATTTAATTGAATTTACATGTCGCTTTAAATTAGTTTTACTTGAAAAGTATCAATATATGACTATGATATAGAACTCCCCAATATTACGAATGAAATCCCAAAGTTTTAATTTTGGAAGAAGTTTTGATGAGGAAATCCCGATCCGAGTCGCTTCTTCAGAGTTACATTTACACAGAAACTCTAATTTCTACAGATGGATCCGAGATTGAAAAAGGCCTAACTGGTATTGGGATATATGGTCCAAATTTTGGACTTAAGTAAAGCCCGTTTATTCTCGTATTTGGACTCCATATTCCAAAATATCAGATTCCTCAGCCAAGTAACCTACAGTATTTCCGACTAAAGTTACAGCACACTTCATGATTGCTGATACTATTATCAACAAAACGCCAAAGGTGTGGGAATTATAATTTATTCCTACCGTCAAGCTCCAATTAAGGCACAAACGTCATTTCTAATAGATTCAAAATTCGTCTAAGAGTGCTAGTAAACCAGCCAAGACATATCGATACGCAACAGAGTATCTGTCTGTTGAGTGCTGGGTCATTCAGGAATAGAGGAAAATGAAAAAGCCGATAAATTAGCACGCCTTGGGTCAACGACTTAAATGCTAGGGCCCGAACCTTTCTGTGGAATAAGTCTTTGGATTAATGTTCTACGGATACAGTACTGGGACAACCATGTGGGCTTCTGACAATTCAAAAACCTCATTTATCCTTATCTCCTGGGAGACACATGCAAGTTAAGCAAGAGGAATAGTTGGTTTCCTAACAGGACATTATCTTTTCAGATATCGAGACCATCTGCAGGTTATGTATGAAAGAGGATGAGCTTACGGAACACATCTTATGTGAATGTAGAGCTTTAGGAGGTCTTAGAAGAGAGGTTTTTTCCAGTGAGGAGCTAGAGTAAAATAAGAAATATTCGGGTTCGGCAGATTTATTAGGAAAGTTTCACATTCCATGACCCAAAGTAACACATGGACAAATGAGCAATAGATCTTACAGGTGGCAGTGCAAGTTTCATTGGGCACAATCCATCTATTTAAAATAGAATAATAAGTAAGCATAATTGAGAGTGGTACTTTTATTTTTTTTTATTATACATTAGTTTATTATTATTTTCAATTTCATTATCTGAAAATAAATTCTGTGCTTTCATCTTACTTTTAAGCAAAGGCAACTTAGGTCTTACTTATTAGTTTTATTTAATATGAATAACCTTTAGTTATATCTACATATTTGTGTCCACTTATTAAATGGGAGCACCAAGAAAAACACAAACACCAAAAGTTCAGGATGAGGCGATAAGACACCCAACTGTTCAACGTAAAGTTGTCATTATGTGGGCTACCAGCTTCCAAAACAGAAAATCTGGAAAGAATCCTTCAGGAAAAAAATGATAAACACTTTTTAAAAACAGATCATAGAATTCAGTGAGTCGGTAATTTTACAATGAAAAATTGGATCTGATCAATTTGGCCGACAATTGTAAACAGAGGCTCAAAATTCAAAAAAGACTCGTATGAAGAAAGTCCTAACAAAAGAAAGAGAAGGTTATTATTTACATCAACAACAACAACATCATAAATAACCTATTGTTATATGCATGATCGTTAACCAATGGCCAATTCAGATAGGAGGGAAGACAATAAGGCGAAAGAAGAATTGTTGTTTGGAATCAGACCAGTCGCAATTTTTGTATTCTTTAACATTAAATAAAAGTTTTAGTTTTAACTTTAATTAGTGTTTTAAATAAGATCGGAAGAGGAAGGTAGCTTTTAATATTATCCCAAATTTAAGCAAGTTTAACAAATAAAATAAAAGGTTTAGAAAGGAAGACAAGGTTGATAATACCGGGGTTTGTTCTCCAATGTTCAAAAGAGGATCTCTTCATCTTGTTGAAGGTAAACAAAAATCAGCTCTATTCGAATTATCACCATTCTCCTTTGATTACAATAATAGGCGTCCTATTGATTGGCGCCTTGATCGACTTCCATGGTTTAATTTTATAGATTGGTCTTTGGAGTCTGGATTTATTGATCCCAAATATAACACTATTAATTCTAAGGGAAATCCAAAGAATTTCAGAATTGCAAGAATAGATCTTATTCTTTTTATATAATGCTTAATTTGAAATTATCTTTGAACATTCAGGCAAGAATAATTATCACTTTAATCATGCAAAATCATAATATCTATCATAGTCTAGACCTGGGCTTACCAAACTGTGCGCTTCGGCCTCCTGGGGGCCGTGGGCTGAAAAAGTTTGGGAACCCCTGGTCTAGACCAATCAAATTTACATTTTCTCAACTCTCTCAACAAAAAGAGATAATTCAAATCAATGCAGATGTGAGAATTTCTACTGCAAATTGCGATTATTAGCAGTTTATTAAATTCAAATGAAATTAAATTTGTCCGCTTGTGTGGTCTAGTGGTTAGTACCCTGGACTGCCTCCTCGAGGTCGTGTAATCAAATCCCGGGCGGACAATTTTCACCGCGAAAAAAGTTGCCCATTTTTTGTATATCAATAACATTGCGGAATAATATTCACAGTGAATTATAAATAAGTAATAGCGCAAAAACATAAATAAAATGGACGGATTGATTGGATCCAACGGGTCTAATGCTATTAATTGACTAATAAAACAAAACACTAAAAACAAGTAGTCATGAGAAGTCTAACACTGGTTGGTTGAGGTTGAGACTACCCTTAGGTCCGTAATGGAATGTAATGGGAAAATTATTATTATTAAATTCAATCACACTAACAAAACTGTCCATAAATAAAATTTGGTATTTATTTCATGAAATTAAATAAATAAAATATTTAAGTTTATGTATTTCAGACATTTTTTTAATATAAAATACTTTTTGAAAATTTAAATATACTATTTATAATTAAAGCTATGATATTATTTGTTTATTTTAAATATCAGATGTTCCAAAAGCTGTGCATTTTAATGTAAAATCGATGTTTATATAGTATGTTCGCGTTATCAGTGGCAAAGTATCTTTTGTTCAAGTTGTCGTGACCTTTTGTACTAAATCATCTACCTCAATGAAATGATAATTTAATACTTGTAAGTATACACCACAAACGTGTTATCATAACTGTCATTATATCTTTTCTTTTACACATTAAAGAAACAGCTAATTATCTGATGACAACCTAATATCAAAAGGAAGAACAGAATTGGAGAAGTGCGTGTAAAACAAAAGGAAATCAAATAAAATGATTATTATCATTAACATAAATATTGTTTTGCACACGTGCCAAAAGAATACCAATACTTTATATCTAAATTAGAGAGCAGGAGAGATCAGGTGTTATGAGTCGAAATTTGACCTTTGACATGGGTTGAATTATTCTCTTGCAAAGAAATAAATAATGGATTAACAATATATTGCCTCTAGAAGAATTCCAAAGGACTATATTTTATTTCATTATGCGTTCGAACAATAAATCACTGGATTCTTCTTCAGGCATTTTCTTTGATTTCCATTTAAAAAAAATTATCCGATTTGTAGCTCGGAATATTTATATATATTTATTATATTCATTCAAAGAATCTTTTAAGAGCTTGTTTCTTTACTGATTTTGGTATCTTTTCAATTATAATACTATTTAAATGATATTAATTGCAATAAGTGAACTTCGAACGAATTAATTATAGTTTTATAACTTAAATATGTATGATGTATTCATTATTAAATAACTTTTATAGAATATATTGTATTAAGAATCCTTTAACTTATATTTTTGAACGTTTTGAAAATTTTGTATTAAAGATTTATAGAAATGTATGGGAAATATGGACAAAATGGCTTAGAAGATGTTTTTGAATTTTGGCTGTTTCTATCTCCCATCTGACAAAGAAATCATGTGAACCAATTACCTTTCGCATTTGGTTCATGTGTCTAAGTACCAGGGCTCACAGAAGTTTTTCCACAGTAACGAGTTTTTATTTACATTTAGTTTAATTTAATTTACATATAATCATCGTGCTTATTTTATAAATTAAGGATTTATTTTTGTCTTTAAAAAAGATTTTCGATAAATAAAATCATATTTAATTTTTTTAAATTTTTTCTTTCTTTCAAAACGACATTTGGACAAAATGTCATACCTGTCGTTTTAACTTTAGTGGTATTTATTTAATTTAGCCATACATACTTTGTCACTAGATAGCCAAAATGCCCAGAAAATATTAGCGCTCAACCTATCGTCAGTCATGAAGGCAAGACGATATCGATGCTAAAATTTTCCTAATACTTCCCATTATAATAAAGAGAACTGTTAACGTTAATACTTGTACTCTACAGATTATTTATCTAGATATAGATCCGGAGAAGGTTCTTGAACTTGCGTTCTCACACGTACTGAGTGGGTTATTTTTTCGAAATTACACCAATAATTCCATCGAATCTAGTAATTTTGGTGAGTCATAGTAGTTTCCAACATAAATTAGAGAATTTTATTTTATTTAGTTTGTAAAGGATGCAGGTCTGTCTATAAACATAGAGCTTTATTATTTATTATAATAAGTGGTTTATCTTAAACAAAAATAATATCGATTTTAAATTTATTATTTTCAAAACAATTAAAATTTATCTTTTATTATTTATTGTATGACTTATCTGTAAATTTTATTTCATGGAATTTTAATTGAAATGAATAGAACATTTTTGGATGGTTGTATTATATAATAACTGACATACGACTACCCCATTCTGGACAAGGCCTCATGAAAAGTAACACTACGAATTTGCTTAGGATACGAGACAATGTCGACAATAGCAGCGGAGGTGATTTCTGAGTGTCCTCCGTTTCGATTTAAGGTTGAGGAGGCAGTAAATGTGTTCAATAGAATGAACAATTCCATTGCAAAGGACATAACATTCGCTAAATGACAAGAACAGAGGTTAAAAGAAACTCAGGATAAAGTCTCATGAACCAGACATCTTATCCCTGATTTAAGACGTTATTGTGAAAGAAGACATTATGAGGTCAATTTGGTAACTTTGGTTGCTACCCAAAGCCCTTCAGATTAAAAGATACAGAACGATGCAGCTTCATTGATGAGAAAGACACTCCCGACCATATGATGTTCAGATGTCCGAGCTTCAATGCAGAGAGACAAGCTTCAATAGAGGTGGTCGATTTTCAAAGTTTGGTCGACTACATATTGCCCAACTCACTTAATTGCAGTAGAAAGGTCAACCTCGTGCGAGTCATAATGATGACCAAGTTATATCGATGGTTCAACGAATGTTTTTCAAATGATAGAATCAAAAGTTAATAGGCAATTGATGAAGTAATGAAGAAATGCCTTGATGGCGGTCCCACCCTATACCCAAGCACAGTAAGAAATCGAGTTTTTGACGGTTTCTTACTTAACCCCAAACAAAAACAAACATCCCAACAGTAGAATTGCCACAAACACAATGTACTAAAATGAGGTTTGTTATTTTAATGAAAATTGCTTATATTGATTTATATTTTTCAATTCTTTCAAAAGAATTATGCAAAAGCAACAAATAGAAAACTTTAAAATCACAATTTGGCATGTTTCTATTATTTTTGTTACCACATTCTAATGACAGATTCATTGTATAAAAACTCTTGTTTTTCATATATAATAAAAAGCTTAAGAAAACATTACCGATATATTGATTTTGCTTGTATCGTATATAAACAATTAAAAGACGTTTACGATAATTTTTTCAGAAAATCTTTTGATTCATTATGTACATTTTTCACTACTTTTCAAATTATGTATTTTCTACTTATAATTTTATCAGGCAATTTATCAGTGTGATTTCTTAAGAATAGAAGCACTGCATGTTTCCCAATATTTATCATAAAACATTATCAATTCTAAATTTTTCATTTGAACATTTTCTCACTTATTCCATTTATAAACAAATATCTAAAACAATCATCATACACACATTTTGGACCATCGCGCTGTATGGTTTAAAAAGGACTAAACTTCAAATGATTCTATACGAATCGTGTTTTAACTGTATTTCCAGGACATGCGCATATATTGGTAAAATGTGACAGTCAACTGGAACGTTCTTTCCAATAACTTAAAACGATAGTAAAATTTTTAATTAGATTAAAATCGTCACTTTTTAGTATTTAAATATAATTTTTGAATAATTAATTATGTAATTCTTTTAATTACTTTAAAAGCTTTACTATTAGAAGTGGCAATGGGTTTATCCAAACGGAAAACCTAGAGACGATATCACATAATTAAATTAAATAAAATAAAATCTAAGTTCTTTTATCTCAACACTTTTTGAGACTTATAACTAAAAAGTAAAAAATAATATTTGTGAGCATACTTATTCTATCAGCTTAATATCGATTAACATAATTTTCCATTTGAAGCATGATGTAATTAAATTCATTTTAAATTATTTCAAAACTGACAATTCAATTTTAAAAGTGAGACAGTTAAAGTATTTAATAAAGAAACTTTATATGAGAGGTTTTAACCTGTATCTTGCATTCTAAATTAAATAAAATATTTTTTTGCACTTTCGTATCGAAACATAAGCTTTTCATTTTCCATTTCGTAATGTTTCTCTTTTTCACACTGAGTGAAAATTTTGAATTTTTATTTCACTAGTACGAAAGTTCAATGAGGTCGGTTTGAAATTTATTGCCGATGGCCTCCAGAATTTTCACGCCCCAGTTGTAAACAATGTTCGTACATTCCATGTGAAGATTTTCAAATTGTAGTCTTTCATTATTCGACATCAGTTCCGTGTTTCCTGTCCGTTTATCCGATGTCCTTCCCAAACCTGCTGGAGAAGGACCATAGCGCTTATAATTTTAGTCTGCAGGATTATAATCTCACAGTTTCCAGAAGCCTACACGGGGAGATAAAATAAAAACTTGGCCAAGAATTTGACAGTTGCAACACTATACAGAGAAAAGAACCGAAGAACTTGTCCCTAACAATCAGATATTACCCTGTCAGTCCTAGCCTAGACTTCCAGTTGGTGAATCATGTACCCGCAAATAGGAAGTAAAAGTTGATTTAATACAAAACAAGGTATAAACGAAACTTTTTCAAATAATAAAATTTAATTATATTTCTTTAATGATTGCAAGAGTATTTCATTCATAATTAAGATAATTGTCAAATGTTTGTATTTTCATAGTCAAAGTTAAGTTACCAGATGGTATTCTAAATAATCTAAAGTTTTTTTCGATACAGTTAGTAGTTTGCTTAGGATTCTGAACTAGCCGTCCAATTTCAAAACGATATATGTCGACATGTAAGGAATTTATTGATCTCTTAAATAGTATCCTTCCATGGAAGGCGTTGTCAGCAGAAGTCCGTAATCTACCGTCACAAACGAAATCCTACTGGCTACGTAAAAATTGAGACGGTATCCGCCATGGCTGATTGCATGGGGGAGGAGAGGTCAAGGGGATATAAAAATCCTTCGCTTTGTTAATTACGGCGCGTTACACCTTCAAAACCCGCTATGACGAAAATATTATCCAAAATTGTGACTTTATTAGCTGTTCTATTGTTTCCATATTTCTATCCATCGATGCACAAAAAGGACATTTTTTGATAGTCATCATTACTTTATATGAATTCGAATTTTTTTTATACAATTATCTCATTTTACGAAATAAGGTTTTTAGATTTTTAAGGAGAGCGACCTACGACGACATAGCCACTCAATGTTTCGGAATTCTTNCATATTTCTATCCATCGATGCACAAAAAGGACATTTTTTGATAGTCATCATTACTTTATATGAATTCGAATTTTTTTTATACAATTATCTCATTTTACGAAATAAGGTTTTTAGATTTTTAAGGAGAGCGACCTACGACGACATAGCCACTCAATGTTTCGGAATTCTTAAAATATTTCGGAATGTTTAACTATCTCTATCATTAGATTATCCCATATTGGAGATAAAAGAGGTGTGTTCATACGATTTAATACAAATTTAATTTCTTAAGAGCATTATTGTGTGTAAATTTGAATCTTCTGAGACATCTGGTTCTAGAGGAATCATTTATTTATTATGTATTTTAGTTGCTTAATATGGATATTATGACATTTTGCTCTGTCAGAGTCGTTATTATAGCA
>JXOV01014732.1:223-18568 GCA_001014945.1 Clogmia albipunctata
GAATATTATAAAATTTTGCGGTAGAATAATGAAGAATAGATATACAAATTTATTGGTGTTAGTAATAAATAATATATATTATTCAACAGATCAATATAATAGTACACATTGTGGAGTAAGCGTTGACTACTATAATAACAATATTACTATACAAAATTGTATAAATTTCATTATTTTCAATGACAATTTTAAAATTGATGTTTTACAAATGCTTCACAGTAAAAATTAACAAACAAGTATTTAATAAAATGTATTTTATGCTAACAGAAATATAATGTAATAAATACTTACATTGTTCATCATCCAGTTCAGTGTGTTCACTTTTGGGCCATTCTTCGGGTTTTGGATAGAGAGTGTGTTTCATTTCGTTGTCAGGATCGTACTCAAAACAGACTCCGGCTGTCGGATTCCATTTTGCATGTTCTTTTCCAAATCCCTTTTTTGCATAGGCTCTCAATTTTAATTCTTGTCCTTTTCGCAGTTTGATAATAAGAATTTCGTCATTACTTTCACCATACTAAAAAATAAAATGAAATGTTAAAGTATAGTTTACCTTCTTTTTTTTTAAGAAAATAGAATTTGTTTCAAAAATTAGAACTCCTAAAAATTCTATGAATTCTTTCCGTTTGATTAATAAATAATATCCTTACCGCATCGTTGTCATCATCGTCTCGATGGCGAGAAGTAGCTGGCAATACTTTGGGATCACTGGACTTGAGATCAGCGGTTGTAACGTGTCTTGTTTGCTCATCCATGCACTTTACATCCAACTTGAATTCAACACTGCACTCTGGACAGAACTCCAGACAAGTGCAGTCTCTCGTGTACTGCATCCGATCAACCACTTCATCGGAAATGATCGGTATCAGTCCAATCCGGTGGGCCAGAAATTCATCCGACAACACCGTGGAATTGGACTCAAGCTGGACCCAGTCAATAGCCAATGTTGGAGTTTCAGCAATGAAGACTCTTCTTAAACTGTTGGCGACGCTGTAAATAAGGAATTGTGCAAATAAATCAAAATTAACAGAACCTTAACCTCAAAACTAAATAGTGGCAATTTTCTATTAAAGTACCTCAAATCTGTATCCTCCACCACGAACTTTACATTCTCATCACTCAAGTCAGTGATCTGCACGGAGGGCTGATTGGCGTACGGCATTTTGAGGGAGTTAATTAAGAAAACAAGGAAAACACAACTCTTTGTAAACAAAAAACTGTTGTTTTGATAGCTGTCAATCTGCACTCGAAAATCATTTTAAACAAAAAGTGCCCCGAGTATACATACTCCAAGTATAATCATATTGTGAAAAAATTGAACTGAAGAAGAGAAAGATTTTCTTTTCCCCAAAATAAAAAAAATGGAATTATAAATCCTAAATTCTCGTGAATAGTGTTGATAAGAATGTCGACCAGAATCTGTATTGAGTGTTAGTGGCAGTGGAGAACCTGTGCAATGGCGGAAGTGTACAAAGGGAAATAGAGTGAAAGTTTTTTTTCAAAAATAATTGCCAATGTTTATGGAAATTGAATGGGTTTTCGAGTTTGATTCCGTGGTGTGCGGTGGTGATAATTGAGAGCAAAATGAGTGCTGGCGAGGAGCTGGAAAATAATGCAGCAGCGAACCTAAGCACAATAACAATGATGTCGAAGAAGACGCAGTTCAACAAATTTGCAGATTATTTTGTAATCTGTGGGCTTGACCTTGATTCTGGTCTAGAGCCAGACTTGAATTCTGGTAAATAAAGTAACGGTGTATTTGCACGGAGTAGTAGCGGGATCTATATTGATAATATTAACAAATTTATGCAAAATAAAAAGAAAATGTTGAAACGTAAACAAGAAAACGAACGACGAATTGGAAATAGATTTACAAGTCAAATGAGGACGTTTTCAAAGCCCCAGCTCGAGTGCTAGACGACTGAATAGTTGACCTTTTGTGTGTGGTTCAAGGGAATCAGAGTTCAGAATCAGAATTTCTCATCCAATCCCCATTATTTGAATGCAATTAAAAAGTTCAATAAAATTTTCAATTATTAAATTGGTTACTAATTTAGAACTCCTTAAGTTCTTAGGCTTTAAATGGAAAGTTTTACCTTGAATTGTGATAAAAGAGAATTGGAAAGCCTTCATAATAAATTCTTATTTGTTCTCATTTAAAATTAATGAAGGTCAGATGAGAATCTAATTTTAATTTAAAGAACCACTTCCATAAATCATTCAATTAGAGGACTTGTGCTAAGAGTGGGGCTTTTGAGACGTCATGAATTGATTGAGCTGTTCATGTATTACTGAAATTGGGCATCATTGCCTGTTTAATAGACAATTGGTTCGATTTTTACGTCATAGTTTGCAAGTGGTTTTCCATTAAAAAATTATAATGTTGTCGGTTTGATTTCGGTCATATTCCCACAAACATTGTATAGACTATAGACAGAGAACAACCGTCCATAAAACACAAAATATTGTGTGCCGCGCGCCGTCTTTAACTCATCATTTCCATCGTTAATTTCAGTTCGTTCACCTACTTTTTATTTTAACGTTTTTTGTCGGCAAAAAATGTTATATCATAACTTTTCTCTTTTTTGCGTTTGAATGCAAATAATTACAGTTTAGTCGTCGTCTTAGTTGAAACTGTAGAACCTTTTTATCGTTGGATTTTTGTGAACTCATCAAATTATCTGCTTCCAGGAGACACTCTGAGCCCGTTGGATCGTGCTTACAAAAGCAAATCGCTGGCTCATTACCCTGAAAACGTGCCCTGGAATCCGTTTGATAGTCATGGCGTATGTATGCTTTCGCTGCCACAAGGTTTACAGTTTCGCACGCAGAAACACAACATTGAGCCCAAGTTTCATGCATTTGCCACCACCAGGTTGGTTTCTTTTTGTCTTCAATTGTTAAGAGAAATTGTAACAATTTTAATCACACTCGCTTTTGGATTACAGGGAGGATGGCAAACGGTGCTACGGGTTCAGTTTGGGTAAGTTAAAGTTCAAACTATTCTTGTTATTGCCTTTGTTTTGTAGTTCAAAGGATAGTTATACCAAAGAAATTGAATACGAATTGTTTGAATTCATGGAAACTTGAGATTACAACAAGCTAATTAATATCACGAGATATACTGCTAATATCTTTACAGATAACATGTCAATTCATTTTAGTTTTCGAAAGAGCTTATCATCGCCACGAGATATAGATTCATTTAGTAAAAAATGATGATAATTACTCTTGTCATAAAATTAAAATATTTTTGTTTGGCTTTTTTTCATAATGATAAAAATTCTATTAGCTCTAAATTATTAGATAAAAAATCAAATATCTACGGAAGAAAAAATTAAATTAATAATGTATGACAATTGTTCACAATTATTTCAATAACGTGTGGGAAAAATGAACCATAATTAAACACGAGAAAAGTTCTAAAAAACCAAATGAAATGAGTTTCCTAAGAGTCGTGAGTGTTAAATTATGTTTTTTTCCAAATAGTTTTTACAAAATTTTATACAATTGGCTTATTTATACATATTATACAGTAAAAAATAAGAAAACTACCCAGTACTAAATTAAGGCTTAAATACATACAATTAAGGATAGTATCTGTCAAGCGAATAGAACGTTCGGTCTCAATTTTTTATATTCTTATGGAAATATAGCTTAATCATCATTAATATTCATTTGATAGGGCTAATCAATTAAACCAATTTTACAATCAAGAACCAACATTTAAAGAAAAACTACTTTTGGACATTTAATGAGAAAAAAATCAAATTGATTAATATATCATAGCCTACTTTATTATAAGGCAAGAAAAATGTCAAAATATATTTTCCACTCAGATCTAAAATTATAATTTTTGGTAATTGAATAGAAGTAAAAGTACTAATTTTGTGTATGTATTCTATTTGTGTTTGCCTATGGGTATTTAATAATGCATAATTAAACAGGATGGAATTATGAAGCGCTTTCTAGAAGACACATTGACTACTAAAATGTTAAGACTTTTCAATAGAATTATATTAAATAATTAAACTTTGTAAATCTTTTGTTTAAAACTTTTACGTATTTATCATAAAGTAATATTTTGTTATCTTTTAAATTATTAGAATAGAAAGCATCACAATGTGAATTTTGATAATAATTTTTATGATTGTTTTGTAGTGTTTTACGAGGAGGTCCATAACCGAAATATCTGCACTGCAATGAACACACTGCAATCCATGTTTATTACTGAATTGTCAAGCGGTCACCAGAACGGCTTGAGACGAGTGAAGGAGAACGGTCCTGCTAGTAGATCACTGCCAAGACACTTCAAGCTGGCCCCAACGAACACTTCAGCTCTCAGTTACTACGACATTTCCAAGGATAAGCTGTACGTTGCCAAAAGCATAACCCTGATCTGTCAAGTCGCATATGCTCGAGCGGCAGAGATATTTTTAAGGAACATTTACAAGTGAGATTGCTTTTTAAAATTCTTCAATTAAAGAATTAACTAATTTATGAAATGGTTTTAGGTGTCTTCCCCGACAACCAGGGCCTGGCCTCAGTCTGGAGAGTTACGTTTATAACATTTTACACGAGGTGTTGATTCCAGACCCAGGAAAATCGATTCGCATTTATTTGCCTCCGGAAGAATCTCATTTGCCGCACATCCAGTTCATCCTGCAGCGTCCCAACATTGATGAATTGCCGCTGATGGACTTTCCGTTTCGGGTTCTGTTCACACAGCTAGGCATTGAATATGTGATCCAGTTGTTCACATGCGTTTTGTTGGAAAATCAAGTCTTATTACGATCTTCGGATTACAACAAACTAATGATAGTTGCAGAAACAATAGCGTCTCTACTTTTTCCATTTACCTGGCAGCACGTTTATGCCCCGATTTTACCAGCGTCTCTCTATCACTTTTTGGATGCTCCGGTAAGTTCAAAGCACAGTCGAATATCTTGCTGTTGATGAAATTGTGTTTTTCGTAAATTGGGAGTTTTCAAAACACGAAATATAAAAGTGTTAATTTGCAAACGAAATTTTTGACGACACGTTAAAGTTGCATTTGTCAATGTTATACAATATTCTGTTTAGATATGGAGTGATTTGTTTAAATTACAACTGAAATAGAGATAAAGTAAAATTGACTAATGACTTTATCCATTGCTTTTAAATTATTAGTTTAAAAGCAATTTTAATGGGAGTTTACGCAACGATAAGTGGAAAACTTGTGATAATGAAACGAGACCGGCAACATATCTTAACACGTTTGATTTTTACATTATATACAATTACCTAAAAATAATTGCCACAATTGCTACAAAGGTGTAAAATGAGCTTTTTATCAAGGAAACTAGTGTGAAATAAGATCAGTTTGGCGATTTTTTCGCCGTTTCCGGGTTAAAAATCGAATTTTACACCCAATAAGCTATCTTAATTTTTTCTGCACTTTCCTTAAATATTCCCGAAAATACTTAAAAATGTTTATCTTTAAAACTTGAACGATTTAAACGGCTTTGAATAAAATTTGTAGTTTTTTCCTCAAAAAGGCCCCGAAATTTTGACTTTGAAACAAACTTAATTCAAAAAATTTTTTTTTCACAAGTAAAATAAAAATTTAAAAATTTTAATAGTGCGAAATGTGTCACATTCTGGAACTCAAATCGATATCAACCTTTCAATAAAAAATAATAATTTCCCACTGCATTTTAGTACGGAACTGGGGATAGTTTCAACCTTAACCAGCAGGTGTTAGAATTCTCGTGAATTTTTGTATTCAGTGTATTATTAGTCAATAGCACCTAGACCAGTTGTAAACCGATCCAGTCAATTCGCTCATTTTACTTATTTTTTCCGCCATTACTTATAATTTGCTATGAATATTATTTCCCAACTTTTTCGCGCTAGAATAATATCTGCCCGGGATTTGATCCCACGACCTCTAGGAGGCAGTCTAGGGTTTTAACCGCTAGACCACTCAGGCGGACGATGCAAAAACCAATTTTAACAATGAAATTTCGTTATTTTATTATATAAATTCTTTAAAATGCGTTTTGATATTATTTAGTAAAGTATATTTAAAACAGTACTTTTTATTTTTTACAACAGAATTTATTTTCTATTTTATGGAATAAATATTACATATTTCTTTAAATGTTGAAACTTCTAATTGTAGAATTAAATTGTTTTGAATTTAATTTCATTATAAACTTGTTTTATTGTAAATTACAGGTACCTTTTATGATGGGACTGAGCGCGGACTCGACTGCGGAAACAAATGTCAAAATAGGAACGGAAGCATCGTTATGTTACGTGGACATAGACAAGAAGTTGATTCAGCTGCCGGAAGAGTTGCCAGTATTTCCTCACAAACACGATTTTATGGCAGAGATAGCGGCTGTGTTGGACAAGTACCAAGTGCCAAGGGACAAAATCACGGAGCCTGCAAGTGCTGCTCATCCGGGGCCACGGAACCATTTACTCAGAAACAATTTACACGATCCGATGACGTCCAGCTGTACTCTGCCCTCTTCCGTCAACCACGCCAGACGGAAGCAGCAGCACTCGGTGACTGACAATGCGGACTGGGATCCGGAGATGACTCCGATGCGGTCGGAGGCGATGCAGAAGATGATTGGGATAATGCGAAAAACGGGTGTCAATTTCGATGAGGTTGACTTTGCGTCGGACGTTATGCCAAACATTATGCGCAAGAATCCGCAAACCGTTCAAGAGCAGTACGAAGACGATCTTCGGCTGAACAACACAATCAGGGAGATTTTCCTCACCAGATTCGTACAAATGTTTAGTGCCTATGAGAACTTTGTAATTATGCCAAACCAGGACAAGGAGGAGTGGATGACGAACCGGGAATCATTGCAAAACTTTGACAAGGCCTCATTTCTGTCCGATCAACCGCAACATCACAGGCCATTCCTCTGCCGCTTTCTGGAGAGCCAAATGTTTGCCACGCTAATTGACAATAAAATAATGAGTGCGTGGGAAGAGCCTAATTTCGACCTCAACCTGAACTTGTTTGACAAACGAATTAAGCAGCTGAGGTAATTAACATTTCAACACGCACTTTATTAGACTTTTTATTAGACCACTCTAATTCAAATTTAGCCATAATTCTTGTTTGATTTCGATAGAAAAATAATTCCAACCAAAATTTAAATATAGGTATTTTAAAAATTTCAGAATTTTTCTATATTAATTTCAAATTTATATAAGATCCTGATGATTGTTTGTTTTCATTTAACGATACTGATCGCTAGGCCATATGTCTCTTAAAAGATATTTTACAAACTTACATAATATTTATCGTTATATTTAATCATTTAATATTTTCTTTTTAATATTCTAATGCTAGTCTATTGTGTGCAAAAGTTTCACAATAGAATAATTAATATAGGGAAAATATGTACAAAATAGCATAGGCGGTATGTTTTGATTTTGGCAGTTTCTAGTTCGCATCTGACTGGACTATCACGTAACCCAAATGGTTTTCGGTAATCTGCCAAAATTTGAACGCATTCATTCCATGCGTCTAAGTATCATGTCCTTCAGTAGTTATTCCAGTGTAACGAGTTTTTGTTTACATTCAGTTAATTTGAGCACTTTAGCATATTTTCGCTAATTTACATATTATTGTGGTGCGTATTTTGTCCCTTAAAGATTCATTTTGGTCTTAAATTAAGATTTTTTAGAAACAGAATCATATTTATATTTTTTTTCAAAACGACTTAACGACCTGTCGTTTTGTCAATGCGTGGTATTTATTTAATTTAGTCGTACAGATTGTGTACATAGTTTGCCAAAATGCCCAGAAATTACAAGTACTCAACCCATCGTTAGTCCGGAAGGCAAGACATTTAAGCCAAAAATTAATTCTATTCATTATAATGAAGAGAACTAATCACGTATATACTCCAACGATTTTTTTCAAGATCTAAACCCGGAGAGGGTTGGTAAATTATTGACATTGGTTGCACGCTTCTTGAACTTGCTATCCTAGTCGAACATAGTGTTTTATTTGCCAATAATTACATCGAGTTTGCCAGTATGTCATTTTGTTTATACGGTTTTACAAAACAGATAATCATTGATTTCTGTTTAGAGCTCTTCAATTTTTTTCTGCTCATTTTCACAATTGTATATTAATTTCAATAAATAGTTAGCCAAAGATGATTACTTAAAATATGGCGGTGTTTTGTTCTTCTCATAAAGAATTATGATAAAAAAATATAAAAAACCATTTAGTACATACTTCCCCTATAAGATAATTCTTTGTCTTACTCTCATCATACCAATATTTTGTAAGATTCTGTAATAAGATTTCTTTTATTTCAAGTTTATATTAAAATTTATATATTTTTAAACAAAAATATGCTTTGTCTTTGTATATTCTTAATAATAACAGTTTCTTTCTTTAATGGCCTTCAATATAAGTTTTATAGTCTCTTACAATTCTGAGGCAGTAACGGGTCATTTATTTTTATTGTGTTTACTAGAACAACAAAGGCTTTGTTTTCAGAAAAATCTTGAAGATCGAGCGACTGATTATTTAAATTGTTAAATTTCAAGGTTTCTAATATTAATAGTTCTTAAATTTATTCATAGGAAACGCCACGGTGGTGATGGAAGACCTTCCAGTTATGAGCCATGTATATTAGCTCGGGAATCCCTAATATTGCTGGAGAGGAGATTCGCTAATGTGGATATGGAAGTGTCACCGCCCAGTGAGATTCTGCCGAGAAGGCCTGCATATTTTCGGAGCTTTCCATTACTCGATAAGAATTGTCTGAATCAGGAGTCGGCCTCGAGGTACTGATCTTTTTAGGACGCTTTTTGCTTCGCTGACTTAATCACTCTTAGACAGCATTGCTTTTTAATGACATGTATCGTCGGGCTCCGATCTCACTTGAGAATAATAAGCACCACTACATCACTGTACAAAACCATAGTTAAAATTTACTCGATTGTGGAGATTGCATGCGGCATGAAGATGATTTTGTCAAGTGTGTATTTTAATTGAAATCTATATAATTGAAGGTCTGATTAAATTTAAAGATTTTATTTGAATGAAGTTAAATTCGAAATAGTTTCTATTAAAAGACCAAATTTATGTAGATTTTGATTACTAGGCATTGTTTGGTATTATGTATTAGTCAATGCAAACTTATTGTATCTGAATTTTAGGACCAGTATTGTATATTTTGTGATTGTTCTTAGAAAATGTAATGTGATGTGCCGTTTTTGTGTAAATAGAAAATTATTCTAGTGTTTATAGTGTAAATGACTCGAAACGAAACGTACTTTGTTGCACCCTGTTCCACAACAAAAGCAATAAAACACCTTTATTTTACGTTATCAATATAAAAATCACATTAAGGGATGTCGAAAAGCAATAATGAACCCATTATTATGTAAGTGTACTCGTGAATTTGTGATCCTTTTTCGATTCTACAAATTATTGTTTTTGCATCAATAAATGTTTGATTACTATTTTACGTTTTTGAGTGATATTTAATTGTATGAATAGTAAGGAGTGACCAGTTCCTTGATATTATTTTCCATAAAAACTATTTAATAGAAGTTTAACATGGCTCAGTTTTAAATATCCATCTAATTTATCACTTTTAAAACCCGAAAATAAACCATTAATTCCCCATCAAATGACTTCATTATTTTGAATATTAAATTTGTGGGTAATAAATGCAGCTAGGGAGCTTTGGTTCGGCCAAGATTTTAGCCAATAACCGCATTTACTTACAGAGGAAATTCGTTGAGACGAGTGAAAACAGGTGCAAGCAAGTGGCGCGTTAAAGACATTGCAATTGACAATCAAAGTGCGACGACAGGACCAAACGCAAATACAGTCGCTGAAACAAGTAGTCCTGCTTTATTGGCTCAGCAGAATTGGTCTTTTGTGGAAAAATTACTTAAAGTAGACATTGAAAGCATTTGACTTGACTAAGACAATAATTTCGGAATTTTCTATAGGACTGTAAAATAAAGACGAAGAGAATGTTGCTAGAAAAGATGGGTGAAGTTGGTGAAATTGGAACAAATGGTGATTTATCGATAATGGAGGAGAATACTCTGATTGCGTCTTTGTGTGATTTGTTGGAGAAAATATGGTCTCACGGAATGACGAACAAGCAAGGGAAGAGCGCACTCTGGTCACATCTACAGTCCTATTTGGAGATTCAAGAGTGTACCAACAGTTCAAAGCCAATCGACAGCAATTACTTAACTCCAGGTAATATTCAAATTTAATTGATTTCGTTTAAAAGATATTTATTATATATGAAATTATAATCGGTGTAATAATCCGCAATTATACATTATGCAGCTCTCGCTTGGTCCGTTTTACGGAAAAGGATGGATTGTAGGTTTATTTGGTGGTGGACTTTGTAGCTTTCTGTTTTCATTTCATTTCTGTTATTATTTTTATCGCTTTAAAGTTGAATAATCTTAAATTAAATCGAGATATTTCATGTAAAATCAAAATATTGCCTGATTAAGTTCAGCTTCGCTAAGTTACAGAACCTTATTACATAAATATATTCAACTTTATATTTATTTATAATATTTGGTTTGATAAATTTGTACATATCGTGCTAAAAATTAAAAATCTTTGTTGTATTTTTATGTTTAATCATATACATATTAAGATTATTCAATTGTATATTTTGTTGTATTTTGTTGTAATTATTTTCCGTTACGCTTTAGATTCTTCACCAATTAATCCGAGTTTAAGACTATCAAACACAAGTTCTCCTCTTCGATTTTTCACCATTCCGGTGAAGAACGTTTTTGGTGTTGGTAACCGAAAAGAAATTCTCACTAAAAACCAAACGTGTAGGCATTCAATTACCAAAAACCAATATCCTTGTAAACTTTGTAAAGTCGGTGAGTTTTGATTGCCCAAGTTAATTTTCTATTAGTAACATTTTCCGGTACTAATACGTAACAAACTCTGGTGTTAAGTCTAACTGGATGTTAATTTGGTGAATGGCTTTTTTGCATGTATCTTTTTGCGCTTAAATTATTCTTTCAGTATGCTAAAATTTGGACTGTTTTAGATCTCTCTACTTATGCTATTGAACCAGAAACTCCTCCCAGTCCGACTAGAGGACGATCTAAATCTCGAGATAGAAAGAGTTTAGGTCCTGATCAATTAAAGCCACTTCCAGAAGCGCTGGAAAATGATATTAAGTATGAGTTTAAAAGTATTTTCAAATTTGTTTTATTAATAATTTATTTATTATTAATTTCAGAAATGTTCTTGCAATGACAGACGTTAAGACACACATTGGATATGCTAGAGCTTTTGTTCGGCTGGCTCTGGAGAAGAAGTTACTGTCCAGGCATTTACGGGCATTATTATCTGATACGGGTTTGACGAGATCTCTCTACAAAAGGTCCGCTTTTCTCCGTTGTGAGGAGGAAAAGGATCAATTTTTATTCCACCTATTGACCCTAAATGCTGTGGACTACTTTTGCTTTACAAACACTTATCCAACGACAAAATTGCCCTACAGGGTTGTTATTTTTCCGTCTAAAAGGAGTTTTACTTCTTCAGCGAATGTTTGGGTATCGATTTCAGGCAGTTTGTGTGAAACTCATGAAGTCAACGTCCCGAGAGGAACACTCGAATTTGTATTCCATGTAAGATACTTATTTAGATTTACAGAAAGATCTTTTTAATGCAATTTATTTTCAGCATAAAAATTTGGGAATTCTTACTACACTCCGGATAGGACATGAAAATATAGAATCTAATACCAAATGGATGATAGAACACGTTGTGGTTCGAAATGAAGTTACCGGACATACGTTTAAGTAAGTATTTTATTGTTTGTTTTTATTAATTAAACAAGAAGTAACTAATTGCTCAATCGTAAAAATTAGTCGTTAATTGCGAAACATAGTAATAAAATTAGCGAATGTTTTACTACTTTAACGGTTGATCATTCACTTTTTACTTTAATGGAGATAATCTTTATGTCTGTTTATAGTTTAAATACATTTTTGTATAATGGTCCCAAAAACAGTGCGGCTCAGTGTTCCTATTAATTTTAAATCTAAATCTAATAATTGTTTTAATGCTAATAACTTTTGTGTGCTTTCCAACTTATTGGATGAAATTTTTTACATAGTTATAAAAGTGCATTGGCAATAATTTTATGGCAATAAAATTCTTAAGTTAAAACTGGTCGGTTACAATGTATCTTTTCAATATACTCTTGGGGATCAGTCTTTTATGGATGTAAATTATTGTGTGTTTTCGATATAAATATTAATAAAACCCCAAATATTTAGATAATTCTTATTAAAGAAAACAAAAGAACTTTATAAATATTGATATTCCTGTTGAGGAGTTTATAAAAACAAAGTCAATAATGAAGAAATAAATAAAATTTAAATGGGTTGTAAGCGTTTTTAAACTTAAAACGTTAAGTGTGTCTATTTACTAGAAGGATCAAAAGATAGATAAATCTCCAAGTTTTTCCTTTATAAATTTAGCTGTAATTTTTTCATTTAATTTTTTTTAAACAAAAATCAATTACCAATGAACCCTTTAAGATATGTATTAAATTACATCTGAAAACTTAAATTAATGGATAATTATTACTATAATAACTATTTACGTGAGCAGCACTGTATTTATTTGGTAATCTCCAATTAATACTAATGAAGGTGTTTTTACATGGTTAGTTATCATTTTAATGCTTCAATTTAATTTTAGATTCCCATGTGGAAGATGGCTTGGTAAGGGTGTGGACGACGGAGCAGTGACAAGACTACTAGTAGGTCAATTGGTGCCAAAGACTGTGGACAATGAAGAGCTAATTGAGGCATGTAAAACTCCCCCAAGGGCTAGAAGTCCATCAATTCATCGTCCTGAAGTAAAGCCATCTGAGATCCAACACTTGGTCGGAGACTGTGTCAATGCGGTAGTCAAATGGCATTATCGACCGAGCAGAGAACGGGATCAGCATTCGTTGACAAACTTATTATGTGGAGAAGACGGTTTGGTAAAGAGTTTGGAGCAGGCCTTTTCCTGTGGCTTCAGATCGACCCGTCTGTTTGGAAAGAATCTCTACATTTGGGATTATTTTGTGAAAGTGAAGGAGCAGTTTGAATTGAATTTAGTGGACGAGATAAATGGTGAATCCCCGGATGCAAATTACCAAATGTCGCCGGCTATGCGACACGAACAAACCACGATCTGGCGCAGCTATTGTCAGCTAATTGACGAAATAAACAACGTGAGTCAGTCGCTGGGCAAAGACGGAAAATTCCAGTTATTTGTTTGTCTCAGTTTGAGAGAGAAACTTTTGCACCGGATTTTGAATCCGATGGCAAACTGTCGCTGTACGATAGAGATGTACGAGGAGGAGAGTTTCATGCGGAAGAAGGGATTATTAACTTTCTTGCGGCAGATCTTGGAACCCCTGGATGAAATCCACATCGTACTGGAGAAATCGATATGTCAAGGCATTCCTTCCCATTGTTAGTTTAACTCTCATATTTGTAGCCCTCTATTAAAGGTAGCTGTAATTACGATATTAATGCCAAAGATTTAAACTTTAAGGCTTACTCATTCACATATGACTATGAAACTCTAGGTGATAGTTTAACAAGTAATTGGCTTCTATTTTTTCGGTTAATCATATTGATATTAAATTCGCCGTAGATTAAATGTTTGTTTGTAAACTGTGCCAAACAAACTATCTCATTGTCGTAATACATTATTAATAGTCTTTTGGAAATAGGTTTAGTATCATTTAAGACAAATCTTCAACCTCCAAATTGAATACTCTCATCGTTGCAAACCACTGAACCAAAATACTCATTATTTTTTCCTTTACTAGTTACTATGTAATCGAAGTTCAATGTATAAATTATGTTTGGAAATAAAATGGAATTAGAAATATGCTTGGTATTTTTTTTAATACAATTTCTTTAAGTAAATTAGAAGGAAGCGTCTTAGAACCTAAAAATAAATAGAAAATTGTTAATAAATTCATAATAACTATTATTATTATTTTATTTATTTATTATTGTTTGTAATTTTACAATTATTAAATATTTTTCAATTTAAGTACAGTATTATTTACATGATTATAATCATTTTTATTTATAACTATTATAAAAGTAATCTAGAAATATAAAAATTAAATAAAAAATTCAAATTTGGCGCGCTGTGAAATGAATTTCGAAACAATAATAATGTCCAATGTTCGAAAAATGGCTACTCTTGTTTTCTTCTTCTTTAGAGTTGGGATTGAGCGAATTTTAACTTAAATATTTCAAAATTCCAGTGATTGAGAATCAAAAGTGAGTGATTTAGGACTAAAGAAGAGACTGTTACTCCATATAATAACATAAGTTGACCGATTGTGTGTCAGAGAAGGATACAAGTGCAAAAAAAGTGTTCCTTTTTTGTCGCCACACAATAAAATTTGTGCAAAAGACGCAAAGTCGCAATCTTTCTGCTCTAATCTTCGCCGATCTGGTGTAAATAGGGAGTTGAGGATCTCCCTTTGGCGCAAATAAGGGAACTGAGTGTCCCAAAACAGTGTGGACCAAAGACAATGCAAATCGATGTTTTGCCAAAATTATGAATGGCAGCAGAAGCACTTAAAATAAAACCTGTGCAAAAAGTGTATGAAGTGGGAGCTGACTTGAATCGGAGTCGGGTGCATTTATTTGATATCCTGGGGGTGGAATAGGAGTGGTCTAGTGCTTCTATAAGACAATAGAGCGCTGCTTTGTGATGTAAATCGGACTTTTAGTGGTAATTGTTGTGTTAGGTTTAGAGTTGAGACATCACGGAGAGAAAGAGAGAGAGGAAACATTGTTTTTATTTTTGAAGAGAGTGTGGAATCATGTTTGGAACCGGCTGCTGGCCCACCATCATTGACAGCAACTTTTCGGACAACTAACTGGCAGCACTAGTTAGTGTGGTTGAGTGCAGGCGGGGAATCGAGCAGCGAATTGTTTTTGTTTGGTCGAAAGTGACCTTGAACGCATGCTATCTACTGCGGTGCTTCTGCTGCTGCCTCTTCGCATAATGCGTAATGCTCTTCAGTGAGGCTTCAATTGCAGAGCGGACGTGGAATAGGAAGTGAACATGGACCCGGTTGGACCGTGGCCGTATACTTATAACCGGCTGGCCAGCGCCACAGGAGCGTCTTCGAGCGGAGACTTTCCTCACCATTTGGCGGCGGCCGCCCACCACCACAACCCGACCAGTGTGGTGGTGCCCTCGACGACTGCAGCGGCCAGCCAACTGCTGGTTCAGGCGGCGGCCGTTGCCCACTCAGCGCCCGGCTCTGGCTCCTCGGGGCCGTACCCGGGCAGCTTCTTGTCGCCGCCGCCCGTCGGGTACGACGTCTTTCAGCCGCTGTTTCACCACGCCAACCCGAAACCGGCGCACTACAACTCGGCCATCAATACGCAGCACAGGGCCCTGGTGCAGCACGCCGTGCACCAGGCCGCAAACACAACATCAAGTGCCAGTAGTAATAACAACAATAGCAGTAACTCATCCCCGAAGCAGCAACAGCAGCAGCAGGACTCGTACCAGAACCAGTCGAATATCATCCAACACCATCACAGTTCATCCTCCAACCAGCAGCAACAGCAACACCAGCAGCAATACTACGAGCAGGGCAATAGTTCGGCGTCGAGCAGTAGCGGGAACAGCAATGGCCAGAACTGGAGCAGCAACAATCAGCACCTGCCCTTTGGCATAATTCCAAACGAGAACACCATCATCATCTCGGCGAGTCCGGGCAGCGGTAGTGTGCACGTTAACAACTCCAACTCGTCCTCCAGTCCCGTCTCCTCGCCCCTGGTCATCAGCAAGATTGGTAACAGTGGCACCTCCACGTCGTCCTCGCCGTCAGTCACGGCGTCCCCACACTCGGTCTACGAGAACTTCAACGCCCTGTACCACAGCACCCTGGCCGCCAACGCAGCCGCTGCAGCGGTCGCCAATAAAATGGCAGTAGCCAATGCAGCCCTCAATCAGAGATCAGCGTCTCCACAGATTGTGGTAAGTTGTGTTTTATTTAAAAATATCATGGATACAATTTCAGATTTCATTTCAATAAACTAATGATTTGATTTAAGAACTTATAAAGTAAAATAACTCAATTGTTGTAATTTAGAGTTAAATTAGCTATATTGATTTTGTTTAATTAATC
Organism: Clogmia albipunctata; assembly: GCA_001014945.1. Taxonomy (NCBI): domain Eukaryota; kingdom Metazoa; phylum Arthropoda; class Insecta; order Diptera; family Psychodidae; genus Clogmia; species Clogmia albipunctata. The sequence continues at coordinate 16,438 of JXOV01014732.1, forward strand.
CCTACTTTATGGTCATGTTCCACTGATCCTTCTTATTAGTTCTTAATTGTTCAGATCAGTATTAATTGAAACATAATCGAGGAATTAGCATATATTTATTAACACCCAGTACTCTTTAAGAGACTTTTAAATGTTTCTACATAAGGTAATTTTACAACAGTTGTAACTAGTGTTCTTTAATGTCCTTCTAGAATGGTATCCATAATTTTTGAAATATTTTTGAAGGAACAAAATAACTAATTTATCTCCATTTAGGGCAATAACTTTTACGGAGGCACTGGATACGGAGCGGCGGCAGTTGCAGTGGCGGCAGCCGCTATGGCAAACTACAGCAACGCCGGAGGAAGCTCTGTGATCAGCAATCAAATCAGACCTCAGCACACTCAGCATCAGGACTATGGTAAAATATCTCGAAACTATTCCTTCCGATTGGAGCAAGTCTTTTGTGAAATATTATTTATATTTAACGTTGAAGGGGGTTACCAATTAAAAATATTTTCGGTAGAAAGTTCAATGGGAATTGAGTACTACCCATTGTCATTTAGTGCTTCATTATTTGTCTACTTAAATTCTTAAGTTCTGTGGGCTTTCAATTTTATGGGAAGACCATAAATGACTAAATATTATTAAAAATTAGATCCTACTGAGATTTTTTTAAAAATAGTTTCAGTAAAAATATATCTAGAATTGAATATTCTTAATAATTTTTAAACACTAATAATTAAATCCCGGTTTATAGTTTTTCCCGACCTAACTTTGGAAATTACTCTCTATCTCTTTGGTTAAATAGCATAAAACTTAAAGTTTTACAAAAGAATCGCTTAAATCGGAATTAATAATTTCATCTTTGATCATCCTTGACTAATGAAGTATATCCCACATGCTCGTCATTGCACTGAATGATAAATGTCTTATTTTCTGTTGCCACTAGTATCCTCGGCGAATAGTAGTAATAGTGCAAAAGCAGACCGGTTGCTGCCCCTGTCGACCACAGTGACTTCGACAGCGAACAATAACGTTGTTGTCCAGCCAGTCGTTCAAATTCAGACAAAGGCTCAGTCGAAAATATATGCGCTGTCGCCGGCAGCTGTCGGATCAGGCAGCAGCAATGGCAGTGGTTGTGGCGCCAGTGGTAGTGGAGGCGGAGGTGGTGGTGTTGTGGTTGCAACAGTGGGCTCTTCGTCGATCCGCAAGGGCGGAAACGTAATTATGATTGAAACGCCCACGCAATCCTCGCCCATTAGCTACTCGATAGTGGACAATTACAAGTCGTCGTCATCCCGACCCGAATCTTCTCCCATTCACCAGCAGCAGCAGCAACAACAGCAACAATTTCAAAGTGCCTCGATTCAAAACTTAAGCAATAGTAACTCGTATCACCGCCAAGGGCAGCTGGTGAACAGTTTCCACCATGAGCAGGACGCGTTCAATGCCCGGATAAAGGCAAACTCAAGCACGGAGAGTATCTACTCGAACCAGAGTGTGGACAATGGCAATATTGTGGTGGTGCCTCGAAGGCCCAGTCCACTGCAAATCAACCAGGCATCTCCGCTGGGACACGCTCCCAGTCCCGCCTATCCCATGTACAATTCCCCGATGAACAACAGTGGCGGTCACCTGTCCAATTCAATGCCATCGCCTCATCAAGTGACCACGGAGCAAATGATGCAGCCCCAGAGTCCCCTAGATGTCTCTATGTCTTCCTCGAAAATCAGCCCGGGACAGGTGGCGTATTCGTCGGTGATCACTAGAGCACTGGCGCCAGAGAGCAGATTCGAACGGTATAATTGGGAGGTGGAGCAGAGCAAACAGGGTAAACAGCAGCAGGACAGTGATTATAGCTATAAGCAACAAAGTCTGCAAGATCTGACAGTGAACAGAGCCTCGAACCAGCCCATGGTGATTGTAAAGAACAACTTCCTGCAGCCAGCAGTGCAGTCTTCTCCCCCACAACAGCCCCCTCAGCCGTCCAATGTGCCGGACAGTCGCGAGAAGACGATTGGAAAGACGCCGAAGAAACGGAAGCTGGACAAAAAGACGGAGGAGGCGGTGGGACTGAAAGCGCCCCCGCCTGCCCACTCTTCGCAACAGCAGCAGTAGCCATCGCCACATCAACAACAGCCAAGTGTTA
>JXOV01014733.1:0-17104 GCA_001014945.1 Clogmia albipunctata
TTCTTAATTGTTACAAGGAAATCTGTTTGGCTTGGTCTTGTAAAATAGAGGAGAGCCTTGATGGAACAACCAAATTAGTGCAAATTGTGTCCGTTTAAGACTCTTCCTCACCCACCTTCCACTTCGCTACTAATTAATTGTGCGACATCCGAGAAGGGTCTTGAAGGCGAAAAAATCCTATTAATTACAGCTGTAACATGCCACAAACTGAAATTAATCTTTGGGCCATTAGTCAGCGCGTGATTCGAGTTAGAGTTTAATCAGGACGAGTCGAATTTTGTCACACAGTTTTTAATCTTATCTCACTGAAATAAAAATACCAAATATCTCCATAATTGACTAAGCGCAACACACTTTCCTTTGAAGCTCAACTCAACACAGGTTTCGCATTAAAACCCCCGATAAGCAATTTAAGGTTTGAGATTTCAACAAACTCTCCACACAGATTGCACACACACACATATATATTCCTTAATACATTACAAAATAATAAAAAATACAAATCCAAAAGCAAACATGCAAAATTAAAGCAAATATTTCCGCGGTAGATTATATCGTCGCATTATTTCAAAGCGATTGCACTGCGACAATAATTGTGCAATTTACTTTATCAGGAATTCTGATCTTGAACCGGTCCAGTGTTGATAAATTGACCACTCTGCGATGCCGAGATGCTGATGATGATATCGTTTGTTTACCTCATTCACATTCCCGCCTCGGATTCTCGCCTTCTTTTGCACCTCACCACCGAATCTCTCCAAAGAATTGGAATATATATAAATACAGAATTTCGCTAAAAATAATCCCATTTATATACACTATGTTCCAGATTGATAAACCCAGAACTTGTAATAATTTTAACCTCAGCGTTAACTTCAAATATAATAATAAATAATTAAAAATATATTAAGTAAATTGTTTGAAATTCAATAATGCCATTTTGTAGTTCATAGATCTGTAAATATTATATTTAATAATAAAATTTTCTAGTGAAGTTTCATATAAATTTGTAAAATACTTAAAAAGCACATTTTCTTTGTATTTTTTTGTGGGAATAATGCCCGTATCGTTTAAAGCTTTAGACGTATCTAGAATTCGGAGAATAAAGGGTTAAAATATACAGAGGTATAGGATCACATAAAGTTTAGTATTGCATAATACAACGCAGGGTGATCAAACAGTCAAATAGATGGATTCACACAAATAGCTCCAGTCAGTAGCTGTGTTTGGTCTCCTGATTCTGCTAAAACCGTCTCCCATCAGGAGGTGAGAGTGGTTTTGTGTGAAGTGACAGTTTTTGGAAATATCTCGCCCTCAGTTGTTTGGCAATAGAGTTAAGTTATTGTCCTTAAAGATGGAGCATATTCGTAAGTACCGCATCATGAATTATGTACAGTTTTTAAATAAAAGGTTTATGATGAAAATATTTTTGATAATTAAAAGGGATTTTTTACTTCATTCAAAAGTTCAAACCATAAATTAATTAAAATCTAATAATGTATTTTAAGCGATTAATTGTCTAAAATTACTGTTTGCCTATCTAAAGATCAGGTTTCTGGATCCTTAACCTACATTCTAAAAACTTTCCTCTAATCAATCACGTAAATGGTCAATGAATACCTTAAACTTGGTACAATTTATCTTCATTATTGAAGTCGAATTATAAAAGTTACATTCGATTAAATACAAAAATTTTAAGTGTGTTTATCCGTATGTGCCGTAGTGTTTCTCGAAGAGACTGTGGAAGCTCGCGATCCTTCTATAGCTGGGTTACCTGTATACCCACAACTGTAATCGGAAACATTTATTTAGCACTGAAATTAATTGATCTGACACGTTATTGACAAAAGTGATAACGGAGCGATTAGTGTTGAAACAAATTACCGGTCATTAATAAATTGTGAACACGAGACATGGAGAGACACTTTTAACAGGTTTACACTCGCCTCCAAGTGGGTGCTACAAAGAAGCCATGTTATATTTTCAATGTTTTAGTTCAAAAAGTATGAAGCATAGATGATCATTGAAATGACTGTTCTATTAATTGCAAAAAATACTTCATGTCCACTATGAAACTAAGAGTTCATCTTAAATTAGCATTTTCGTCATAACATCAATGTTTTGATCAATGTCAGGAAAAAACCATGAACAAGAAACGGTCAATTGTTGTTCTCTCAAAGTTCAAGGGGTTTAAGCTTTTAACATTGGTAGTAGATTCTAGTTTTTAGATATTCATTCTTTTAAAAATGAAATAGAATACTAGGACATCAGAACCAGGGAAGGAATATCGGTAATTATTTTTATATTCTCACGGATGTCTCGTTAAATAACATTTTGAGCAATTAAGAATAAAAAGAGACGGAAATACTATTATACTATTCATGACTATTTTCTATGTTTTACTATTTTATTTATTATTTCATTAGTATTGGTAGGTTGGGCACAGAAACCTACTCGGGGATTATATCCCTTATTTATATATAATTATATGAATAAGATTATTGTAGCAATTCACGACAACGTATCACTAGGTGTATGGTGGACAGCCATACGCCCCTCTTCATATATCGCCTTAGTTCTCCCTGCCTATCCAATTTCTGACCCTAATAAACTTATTGCTATCAATAAAGTATTTCAATATAATGATTCATTTACGAAGGATTGGGATGGGATAGAATAGTATGAAAAATGATATAAGTTTTTATTAGACCCGCCATTCAACACCGCACACTAAGCAGTATAGGTCTGGACACGTTAGAGCTTCAATGCTAGAAATGAGGACAGTTTGAAATGAAAACTATTTATGGACTATTAAAAACATGAAAACAAGTTGTTCATATCCTCCATCGCGATGTGAGAAAATCAACATCCATGATCAGAATTTTTCTCAAAAACATTATTTCACTATTATATTTGAATTTATATTTTTACAATACATATTTCTAGACATTTCCCATTAAAAAGGTACATGAACTCTATGTACATATAATCCCATTTATTCTGATTGAAGTTGAAAGAGTTAATTGGGTTTGCTCAAAATTCATGGGGGCTTAACATAAGTATTCAATTCTTTTATGCTTATATAGCAATAATTGATTATTTAATAATTTAAAAATTTCCTTTGAATTGTAATTTTATGACAATTTTTTTGTCTTAAAACTATTTAATTATTTAAAGCGCAAAAATATGGTCTTTTTTTAATGGAATTTGATATTCAAATGTAACAAAATTATAAATTTTTAAAACCTAATTTAAGAACCTGGCTTAATAAAGATGAAATCGTTTGAAGGTTTTTAATATTTGAGTTTCAAATAATATTTTAATTTTCTCCGAGAATTCATCTCAATAATTTACCGGCAATAACATAAGTTTTGCATTTTAGAGCCAATAAAGAATCAATTCAATTTCAACAAGCTGGGGAGAGACCAATTACAGAAAAGCTCCAGGAGTTTTGCACACACAATTAGAAACAGTTGGAGCACAGAGAAACATTTGTATTAGGCCATTTGTCGCATTTAAATGGATCTGACATAAGTAAGGAATGGTCTATAATTTACCAGTATTTTAACTGCGGCTCGTTTGGATGCAATTTTCTCAATTTGAATGGCTTCAATAATTGATTATTGTCGCGGGACATAAATAAGCTATTACTCTATAGTCCGTATAAAAATACAATCAGAGAACGTATGTCGATACAATAGAGTGGTAGTTATCGTTTGACGAGAGTAAACGCTCTTCTATGTCCCATTAAACGGTGCACGATTTCCCTTAGAGGCGAATTAAAACGACATTCAGAAAAATAACTATAAAAAATGAGAGAAAAAAATTGATTCAGCCGTTTTGCGTTTTGCTGAGAGGAATATGATTATGTGTGTTTGTGGATTGCACAGTGATCGGTTTTGACTCAAAGAAAGATTAATAGTTCAAAAGTAATTTCAAAATATTTACTTATTACACAGCTATAATTTATTACAGATAAATTGTTTCTTAAATATGAATTCAAAATTTAAAAAAAGATTTGTTTTTCTCTACACAACAATTTGTGTAGCTGATATTAAAAGCTTGCGACACCAAAATATAAACACATGTTGATACGTTATCGTGCATCGGTATAATGTTCTTATTCATATATTTTATCTGAATAAGGGCTATAATCCCCGAGCGGGTTCTACGCCCAACCTACCATACCAGACACCAAAATATAAAACGACAAAAATAACGGTATTTTGAATATCGCTCTAAATTTCAAACAGCCATAGCGGCTTTAATACTTGCTCTATTTCTTTTTTTAAAACTGCAGTCGATTGCAAATAAAATATAGATTCCAGAAACATGCAATTTATTTCTATCAATTGATCGGGAATTTTGATTTTTAAATTAAGGCGTTTGGTCGCTTAACGGTATTATTTTTTGTGTCACAAACTCGTTATTAGTCAGAAACATAAAATATTTATCATACAAATTAGAGTGTGTTACACACAATACATAATTAATTGAAATACAATGAATAAGAAAACAATTAATTAATGGCCTTAAAGTTAAATTCATTATTAAAGACACAAATAATATTGCAACAAAAATTAATTAATTTTAATATAAATATTTTGATAGATAGATTTGAAATTATTGTGCTGAAAATAATTTTTTTATAGTATTTATGACTTTTTTTAAAGATTCATTTCTGTCCGTAATTTTTAATAATTATTTAACATAAACTGATCAGCGTGGATTGGAGGGAACTGCATTAAAGTGGGACCACAGATCACACAGAAACATGACCAGGGGAAGACATGCTTTGTATTATGGCTGGGACCGAGCCGAGTATCAATTAACAACCATCAGATTGTCGAGGTTGTGTCTTTCCAATAAATATTGCCCTGAGTGCTTGTCTCTTTTCCTTGTCCCCTTGTCTCTTTGGCCAGTTCGAAATCATAAACATATGCGGGACATGAGCCCAGATTATCTCGTGTCAAATTATGTTATCTTGATACACATGATATCAATTTATTGTCCCCGCTAAAACCTCTAATGCGTATTAACTCATATGTATATTTTTTGGTAATTCCCTTCTTTCTTGCAAGAGGGAAAGAACTTTTGTCATTTTGCATATTATTTTGTATCGATTTTGCAATGCTCGTAGGTGGTGGTGTTGATGGAAAAAGGTCGGCGAAATCAAACGCGGAATCGCTCGCTCAATAAATTATGGTCCGGAGATATGATTTTATTGCAGAGAAACGATTGAAATCAATATTTACTGAACCAGTAGGAGTGATAAATAATAGAAGATTGCATTTCGCGAACAGCAGAGTAGGAAATAAATCTGAAAGCGAAACATAACATTTCTCACACTGACTGAGCGAATCGCGAAAATCAGTCGTAAAAGAGTGCGAAAAGGTGGAATCGCACTAAATCTGTCACTTGATCTATCTGTTAATACGCTTTCTGTAGTTTTATTGAACTGAAATAAAATCCCCCGCTCATTGGACATTAAAGACAAGACCCATTACAATTAACATAAATTCCGAGGAGCCACAGCAGCACAGATAGCAAAAAACGAAAATCTCAAGACTTTGGGTAAATATTAATAAAACACGCGTTCTTAATTACCATTCCCATTGATGGTCTATTGTTCCGGTGTGTTTCGAAAATAATTGATGCTAATTTGCCATTTTTGCCTCGCAGACAATGCTAACTCGATAACGAGACCCGATGAGGTGCTAAAAGTCAAACAAATGCATCGCGACTCTCAATAGTCTTCAGTGCAATAATTGCTGGACATTAGCGATCCCTAAATTACTCACCATCATCGCTCATTTTTCCACCATCTTCTTATTTTTCCTGCTCTCCAAAGCCTATCTTTGGACATTATAGCATTTTACTAATAACACAAATACCGCGCAGATTTGTTGTGTCTTGTTAGCAGTTGGTGCATAACCAGGCGCAAGACTCCGTAAAACCCTTGTAACCGAAGCCGGTGTGAGTCGAGTCGAACAGCGACGGCGGCGGTCAAGTTCATGGCTCGATCCGCAAAGAATTGCGTGCTAATTAAAGAAATAAAACATCGATGCGGGCTGTTCAGTTTCAATTCCGAACACTTGCAAAAGTCATGTTTTCCAATGCCGATATCAATATCCGATAGCGAAATTTTATTAAATGGAATGCTCCATCTCATGACCGATAGGTGTAGGTCATCCAAAGGAAACATTCGTGAGAAACAGACAGAAGGATATTAAATGCAGTGCACTCGGCCCAGATTGTAGGTCAACTGTTTAAGATGGAAATTCAATTAAAGAATCATCGGTAATGAATGTTAGCTTTGTCGTTTGTGAATTGGAGACTTTAATACACCTTTGGTGAATAAAATCGATATCATTAAAGGTAGATCCTTAAAGAAATATGTGCGCTCCTTTTAACAACAGATATATGACTGACAATTACAAAGAAGTACAAAAAAATTCAATGTGGGGACGAAAAATAAAAAATTAAAGGATATGTATAGTTTTTGTTTCAATACAAATTTAAGTGCATGTAAAACCTCATGATCATGTTCAATAATTAAATATACGAACTGTACTATTGTTGAAATTTTTTTATTGTTAGTTTTTATTTGTTTGAATATTTAAATTTTTAGTTTAGTTGTAATGTAAAAGTTGTTGATTTGTATTGAGTTCTAATGTGAATTTGGATAGTAATACGTTTATTTTCTTCCTTTTTGGTCTTTTCTTTAAAGCTTAGTAAATTGAATGATTTTCTCTAGGAAAACGTCCGATTCCCGGTAATCGCAGGAGAGCTTTAGTTTAGAATTAAAAAAAAAATCGTAGTTGAAGAAGACCAACGAGGATTTCAATCAAAATTTCTTTTCCTACAATCAAATTGTAAATTGACAATTGCTGCATTCGTGTTGTCTAATTTTGTGTTTTTTATTTCTAGTTGTATGTCAAGTTATTAGGAGAAATGGAAGAATAAAACCCAAGGTGAAGATTTTTGTGTTCTTTTTTTATAACAACAAAGCTGACAAATTTTACCAAGCCATCATTCGACAATGATTTTTTTGTTAAATTATTAGGAGATTTTCTACAAATTATTCTACACATTAATGTTATAAAGAGTTATAGATCAGTGGTTGAATTATTAAAATTAAATTCATAATTTTAAAAGAAAGATGGTTACTTTCCTGAGTAACTAACAAATTTGTCTTAAAGTCAAAATTTGGTCCAATTGTGGCCCTTAAACTACCCAAAATATTGGTCTCGGCTATGCCATACGACCGTGATTATGTTTCAAATTAATTAACGTATCTTGTTTTAAAATTTTTATATTTACCGTTTCAATAGCAGTCTGCATATAATTTAGATATTTTTGTTCAACTTTTGGCACATTACGTAAATATCAGAGATAAATCTGCTTAACTGTAATGTAAGTAAATTATATTAATGGCCTTATATTGATTTAAATGGAAATTTATTTTACATAAATTAAAATAAACAAAGGTTTCACGTCACAATAAAATAGGCATTTGCCTTATGACCAAGTGGTTAAGAAGAATTTCAACCGTTAACGGCAACTTTACAATTTAAGATTTCACTTGAAACATTTGTGGAACATTTAAATTTTCCTTAATGATTTTCCTAATGAAATTTAATGTGAAATTGTAAAAATTTCAATGCTCATAAGTAAAGTGCAAAAATCGTCATGTCCTGCTTGGGGGTAAGGTCTTGTTTTTAATTCGGAAACGATGAAACAATCGCCTTCGGCTCGAATGTTTCACTCGTTCAAAAACTGGTGGCTTTACGCCCTTGTAGCACAAATAACTATTTATCAATCCCGCATAGAAAGGTTAGCTTTTTTACTTGACATCAGATCAGTATGTGGACAAAAGAAAGTCATAATCTACGAACCCTTGCCCTTAAACTGAATATTTTGATAATCTAGCCCGTATCATGTGACCATTATTATGTCTAATATTTTCTTTGTTTCATGTGTTTTAAGGGAGANCATTTAATTGCTTTAAAATTAAATTATTGATAGTTAGTGATAATTTGACTACGAATGAATTATTTTTTTTTATAAATTGTCATATATTCGTATTACGTATTGAAACGAAATTGATTCATATAAACAATCAAATGAATTTAAAAATGTCCCAAATGTTTGATGAAGCTTAGTTTTTATAGTTATGTTAATTGAGCATTTCAATAAAATAGCTAATGATTAATCAACCAATGCAAATATGACGTTAATGAATAATAAAAATTCATAAAAGAAAACCAAATTAGCGTGTGAAATCAAAGCTATTAACTATAATACTATTGTTTACAGCTATCAATATAAACTATAATAATATTATGTCGCCTTGTGTCCATAACTTTAACACATTTAAATTAAATGTGAAACGATCCATAAACACAATAAAACTCTGACTATCTTGCGGACAAATAGACGAAAACTGTTTAAAAAAAGAGAGATAATTTGTAAACAAAAGTGTAGGATTGTTTAGAATCGGATGGTAATTCCTTTAGTTTTATAGGCTAGTAAAGTCAAACAGTTATTGTAATATCGAGCATGAAGTTTTGACACATTGACGATATATTGGTCGTCTGCGTGCATCTGGATTCCTGCGAAATTAATGAGATTTAAATAGATCCGAAAATAGACATGGGATTTAGAGATTCAGGGAACTGAACGGACTCAGTTTCAACAATATTCAATTTCTGTGTACCAATACCAGGAAGATAGTTTGAAGAATTCGATTAGGAATAGTATTTTTCTCATTATTTAAATGTACCGTAAACAATTATCGACTTAATTTATATCAAAACTCTCGAATCACCAGAAGAAATGTGTTAAAATTAAACTTACCTGTCAAAACCGAAACGAATTGATTTTTGCACAGCATGGATATTCATTCTCAAATCTTGTCGTACTTTCAGCGCAAACATATGACAGTGATAAACTTTGCTAATTTGTTTTGCCTTCAAGCGAAAACAAAGATCCATTTCTCAATGCCCAAATCCAATTTGTTTGTTATTGAAATTAATGATTGTCGTGTTGCAATTATTTTTGTGTCACTTCTTATTAGAAAAATTAATTCCTAGTCATTTTTATTAGATTACGAACATTACAAATACCAATTAATTTTTTTTATATAAAGTTGATCAAAATCAAATAGTCAAAAACTACTAAAATGATCTAATCTAGAGAAAATTAATTAAAATCAACCAAGTATTACAAGCCAGTACAACACTCCCAAAAAATTTAACTGATCCGGACAGGAGATAAGACTCAATTTAACCACTGTTCAGTCAAAAGTTTGAACTTCTAACCAGCCACGGGATGACATTGCGAGATTTATTAGCTGTGCCAAAACAAATGACTAAATGTTCTTTACTAATTGATGACAAATCTTGATATTTCTCTCTGTCACACCCTGACCGAAATTTCCATTAATTATATTACAATCTAAACAAAGATTACCGTTTATTTTGATGATGTATCGACAAATGACGATTTCACGCCCCGGTTATCGGCAAGATCGATCGAAAGTCGCCCAAAAAACTAATAGAATCCCAAAACGTCCGAATACAGTTTGTGTGGTAAGAGTGTTCCAATAGTTTTTTATTATTAGTTTGGTTATAGGAAAGTATTTTGAAAATAACTTACAAATCTTCTTTATTACCGCCAAAATACTTGAATTCAATTTTTTATTAATATTCTGCATTCACATTGTTTCTGATGTCATCTTAACGAACAGATTGTATGTCCGGAAGGAGAATAATTTTGTTTTAACAGTCGTCGTCGACTGTGGATATTTCTGGGAAGTCGCCCTTTGAAGCACGCGATCCAGCCCCAGTGACATTTATGTTCTTGGAAATCGAAATTGCTTTCTGGACAAGTTCTATTTGCTCAACCTTTCCGAAATAGAAATTGTTGGATTTTCGAAATTGACAAGGAATTTGTCTCTGGGATGAGTCACACAGAATTCCTACAGTAGCTGTCGTCTTAAATTCTGCTCCCCTGAGTTGCGTGACCAAAACTAAAAATCATTATTAAATGTCCAAATAAGAATCCCCAGTTGATATATTAACAGAGGAGGAGCTGGGACAAAATATCGCTGGGTTCTCATAACAAAATGCGTTGTCACATTAAATTATCTGGTCTTTAATACGAGTATCAGACGACAAATAATTTAAAAATCGCTGCGCGAAAGAAATCAAAACAGAAACACAGCGGTTGGCCTCTTCATTGCCGAATTCTGACCTTTAAAAGAGACCGCTTTTCACGTTGTGAGACTGTTCTATTGTAATCAATTAGGTTTATATAGATTTGACATTTGAGCCCACTTCTGGTAATTAGTTTTTATAAACTCGAAGAACAAACAATGCAAATTTAAATGAATTTCATTAAACACATTGCCAAATGGATTATTTTTAGACACCCACGTCACTGTTAAATATTGTCCAAGACGGGTGCTAAATTGAGACAGCAAGAGAGAGACTGTGTGCCATTTATTTTGGCTCATTTTTCGCTCGGCTGAAAATGTCCACCCATATTAGCGAGTAAACCAAACTGAGATTTCAAGTAAAATATGATTTTTGCAAATATGAAAAGCAAAAGTGATAATTTATACTTGGCCAGATTCCCATGATTGTCAGTCCCAAACAGAATGTATGACTTATTTTTCCATTTAAATTCCCCTCGGGCCAAACGATTTATTTATTGGTGTTGATAAATTTGCAAATTCCCCAAATTATCCACAGGATGTTTTCGCTTTTTTGTTTTGTTTTGAGATAAATTAGTATTTGAGTTCTCTTTTTGCCCACGACAACTGATAGTCATTAACTACTCTGCTCTAATTTATTGTAATTTCTCTATCTCGGGCAGCCATTAAACTCTCCTGTGAGATTCTCACGTTAATTTGCCCTTGTGGAGAAGAGAGGCCATCAAACGGACATATCTACAAAACTAATTAAAGTTGGACAAATCTTGGGACATTTTAATTGTCATGATGTCTTTCTCCTTTGTTCAGTAGTTCCATTGAGTGAGCACCCTCGGTCCATTGTCGTAACTCCTGACCATTGACAGATCTTCTAATAAATTTCCTGAGCAACACATAAATTTCCCTCCATCCCCAATCTCTCGTCCCATGTCGTCTTCCTAGAGCTGCCCCAGAGAACCAGAGACCTGGGTAATGGTATTTCATCAACTCTAGGGCCATTCCATTTCCCTTTTAATTATTATTGTTCTCTCTTGTTTTACTGTCACGCATTTTATTTTGGCAGCAAACTCATTATCCCATTATTCTGGACATTGTGAGAGAGATCCACAAATGAACTAGAAATAATTGATGTGCTGAACCCCGACACCCCCTGGAAAATAATAATAGGGGCAGGACATCAATTATGGACAACAGCAGTTACATGTAACACCCAGAAAATTACGACAGTCCAGCACTTATTTCCTCTTAATCTCTTTTTTGCATTCTTTCTCTTCACATTATCACGTGCTCGTAAATTGCGGTATCAAAAGGGGACAATAAATTGGCCAATAATGGCAATGATTTTAATGATTATTTGTGATTATATGTTTTAAAATCAGAACGAATTGATAATGATCCATAAAGCTTTTAAAACATTACGTACATTAATGTGAAATTTTACTCTTTCAATACTTTCCCATTTATGGAAAGTGATATGTTTCAAAAGATTGATTGAAATAAATAAATTTCTATTCGAAATAAAGATAACTATAAAAACATTAAACTATTTCATTTGTTTTAAAAGTCAATATCAAGGTACTCTTTCTTAAGGTATTTATTCAATGAAACATTTTTTTATCTCTAATGAGGTGATCCTTCACTTTGACCTGAAGATCTATTATGCTCCCTCATATCTCTACTCTGCCCTTCGCAGTTGGGGATATTGCCCTTAGATGTTTTCATATCTGCGAAGTTCTAGCTCTAACCAATTGGTTTACGCAATCAAAGTTGTCAAATGCCCTATTTATTCATTTGCCAATCATTTCACAATTGACAATTGAATATCATTATTTGCTCTGACCATGGGCTGATAGGGACTATTTATTGACAAATTTTCACCACGGAAACAGAACACACATGTTATCTAGAAGACCTTCTCTTTCATATCTTTCATATCTTTCATCTGTATCCATTCATTTAATGGCAGCAGATTACTAGTATTAGAAAGATATGGTTCAACTCTTCGATTCTGTGCATTTCATTCAAGCTTTGAAAACCTATCTAAATTCGTTCAAATTATGTTGACAACATTAGTTGTTCGACTGTTGAGGCCGAATATATTATTTTTGTAAAAGTATTTAAACAAATATTAAGAACAAATATTAGTTGATATAGACAAATGAATTTTGGAAATAAAAAAATCACTTCATTACTGGGATTTGAATATAGGATTCCAATTTTATGACGCGACACTTAACTAACTACGTTATTCCAGCCTCTTAAGAAAACATTTATAGATCAACAAAATTGACTTTAAATTATTGCATTATATGCAAAATCTGAATTCTTACAAATTCTTATCACACAATTGTGATCTATACTATTTCTTTGTAATTGTAATATATCTTGTAATCTCATCCCGTTACTCTATATTTATTGTCTAATTGATGGCTGCAATTACTTTTTTAGTTATTTTACTGAACCATACAAGAATAATACCATTGACCCCGTTAACCCAGATTTGGAAATCCCGCAAAGGTAATAAATTTGTTGCGGACAGTGGTAATCTGGAATGACGATCCATAGTTAGATTAAGTCTTTTAATTGTCGTTTATTTGAGCCCAAAGAAATGGACAAGTTGTTTCAGTTGTGGCTGTGAAAAATGTTGGGCATTTCAACAATTGTAGATCGACTCCAAATTAATGTAATTAAAGCAAACACAATGCGATTTTGCCATGCAAATGAAGCCAGTTGAGGCGCTCTAACGACATTTAATAGAATTACATCGCTGGACAGGCAGTTGACTCTCTGAACAATTGTCAAAATAGATTCAAATTCATTTGGAGGTCCGGTCAGTTCAAAGAGTTGTCATTCTCTCACGACCCCCAACCAGATACAATCTCCCTGATGTAGTTAATCTAATGCCATGGGACAGAGACAGATCTGATAAATGTGCACTTGAACACTATTTTGAAAGGGTACTAAACTACAAAATGCTCAGATGACCAATTTGAAACATCTGAGAAAATAAAAGAGATTTCAGTAATTGTTTCATTGATGGATTAAAATTATTAATTATGAAATATGTTAGCCTAAACTTTAAAAGACAACTCCGTCCAACTAAATCGAGAATTTATGATCACTTAATCTAAATGGTCTGTCTTTGCATAAAACGAGTTAATCAAGGCACAAAGTCTTACTATGTTCTACTAACCAAACGAATCAGCAAAAGATCTCAGAATTGGACAACAAATTGATTATCTCGACAAGCTCTTTGCCGCAAAGACAATCAACTTTATATTGGATTGTCTTTAATGCCTTTGCCTTTATTCCGACCATAATGCCTCCTGGCTGTCTACATAATCTTTATACAGTCCACAGATAAAGTATTCGATTTCTTTTTAAAATGTGCCTGTACAGTAATCTTGTGGATTAAATAAATAGTGTAATATTTAAATCAATTTATAAGTTTTCTTTATACTTTGATTTAAATATTCACTTGTGAAATTTCAATCAATAAACTCCTTGGTGAACAGAATAAAAAATATTGTTATGTTTATTGTAATAATAAGAAGTATAATGTCAAGGTTTAACACTTTCCCCCTTTCAATTCCAGGGTGCCATTTTCTTAACTTCCTCAGCTCTATTCCCTAATTTTACAACAACATACACAGTAAAACTGTTCCTTCCATTCTAGGAAGAGAACATGTTCCTATTTCAGATTATTTCAAAAATATGTTTATTTTCAGGCCATATTATTTTAATTTTGGTAATACAAACGAAAAATGGATATAGTTAGGTCATTTTCTTTTTATTTTCACTAGGACAAACTAAGTAATTAATTAAATATGGGGGAGAATATATAAATGGCCCCGGCAAAGCAAATTTTAAAATACACTTTTTGTAACATTAATTTAAGTTTTACACCAAACAGCACGTCGACATAATTAAAACACTTGTATCTTCAATTTATGTAACCTTTATGTTACACGTAAATTACATAAAAATAAAACTTTTTTTTCAATTTTATAAATAATGAAAGAAATTTTCTTCTGAGCAACACTATTTTATTATTCACTTCTAAATACTTGGCATGATCATTTCATTGTGTATTTAATTAAAATGACCTGATATTCCTCAAATCGTTCTTCTTCTATGACTCAACAACCGTTATCGGTCTAGGTCTAACCATTTGGTTTTACGTAATCGGAGTTATCAAATGCCCTATTCATTCAATTGCCAATCTTTCATTGACAATTTAATAGCATGTTTTTACAAATCATTATTTGTTATAATGTGATTAGCACCATGAACAAATGATTCTATATAAAGCGTGTTAATTGACAGGTTTTTGCCACCGAAATAAAACACACATACTACGAAGAAGACCATCCCTTTCACACTTTCATCTGTATCCGTTCATTGAACAGCAGCAAATTACTAGTATTGGAAAAATCCGGTATATCTCTTCGATTCCATGCATTTCATTAAAGCTTTGAAAACCTGTCTAAATTCGAACCAATAATGTTAACGACATTAGTTGTTCGAATTTTGACGCCGGGGTATTATTTTTGTTAAATTTATTTTAAACAAATATTAATTTCATAATGTTGTTAGTGAAAACGAGTAATGAAATTACAGAAAAAAAAATTAGTGAAAATTATAAGAACGTGTTCCATCTATATTCATTCTTCATTTGTCTTACCTAAAGTAAAATAATATTGACCGAAAATAAAGTTTTATTTGAAATAATCTGAAGTAGAAACTTGTTCTCTTCATAGTACCTAGACTGGCTGTAATCCAGTTAATGAAATTAAGAAATTAAAAGTTTCTTTGAATTTATTAAAATCCGAAAGTTTTGTAAAAGAGGAAGACTATGTTTGTAGGACCGATATCCCATTCCTCAATATTTTTCCGAACTATGTTATGGAATCAATTTTTAAGTATTATCATAATAAAAAAAAAACGAGTGCTTTAAAAAAACTTTATTCTTAATTATATTACTTTGAAATGGTCGAATATTTTATTTTCTGACTGTATATATATTCTATGCCTTTGCCTGTATACCTTTGTATCGATATTCTTTGTTGGATGACCAAGTAATTATTCTTCGGCGGGGCGGTCGGTAATGTCAGGGCAAATTTACTTAACATGGACAATAGATGACATTTATAGAAAGAAATCGAGCCCAAGACAACGAAATGCAATCAAACCCCACAATGTGTTCTACATTAAGACTCTGGACAATTTATACAAATGACGAAGGCGCCGAGGGCTGTCACGAACTCAAAGTTTAGACTAATTATCCGAGGGGACGTTTGCCTTTATTACTAAATTATCGCAGACCGGTCATTCTCTTTGTTTTAAGATTCCGTATCAACAAAACATTCACCAACTGTAAAAACAATCCATTTAATTTAGGGCTTTCCATTATTCTTTCACCAACCTTTATTCTATTTTCATTCTATTACTCGTAATACAACTCATATGGACATTCGTTATTCGGAGGTAAAAGTATTTAATGAAGAACGGTTTTGAAATTCAATAAAGAAGTGAGTTTAAGACTTATTTATTTGGGTTTTTAATACCCTTATGTAAATATTATACAAAATGATTTAATCGTTTTAAGAATCTTTTACAATATTAAATAAAATTTTAATACTAAACAGGCTAAAAAATTATCTGATAAGAATTTACAGTTATTTGTAACGACAAAAGTTTATAATTAGTGATGTCAAATTTTGATACTTCCTAGTATAAATGATAACTGATTACTTTTTTCGAATTTTAATTATCAGATTTTATCAACTGTTTTTTAACGAGGGAAACGAGTGTGAAACATCCGAGCCGAAGGCGAGTATTTCTTCATTTCTGAGTTTAAAATCAGGACTTTACACCCTGAGCAGGGCATACCGTTCTTAGCACTCCACTCATGATCACTGAAATTTTTACAATTTCACATTAAATTTCATTATTTACATGGAAAATTTAAACATTGACATGTTTCATAAATGTTTCAAGTGAACTCTTAAATTGTAAAGATACCGTTACCGGTTGGAATTCAAACTAATATAGTTTGTTTTCTCTTAATTTCTTGGTCATAATGCAAATGCCTATTTTATTGTTGCATGGAACATTTGTTTACTTTAATTTATGTAAAATAAATTTCCATTTAAAGCAATATGAGGCTATAATATAATTTACTTACATTGTAATGCAAATGCATGCACTTTAGGGTTAACAAGAATGAATGTATGAAAGGAAATGAATAAATGTGTTTTTTAGTCTCTAACTGAACCTCAAGCGTTTCACTTGTAGATCATAGTGCTCCTCTCTTTCAGTACTTATAATTGACATTATTTATCACCCATCATATCAAATATTAAATGGCGACCATGACAGTAAAAATCTGCAAAAACAATTAAAAGTGAAGTGATAAAGTTAATAAAAAAAGAGAGTAGTAAAAAAAAAAAAAAAATCTAGAAAAGTGAAAAATAATGGAACACAGTGAATCAAAAGTGGTGGTGCTGCTGCTGAAGTGGAGAACTCAATTATAATCAAATCAGTTATTACTATTCATAACGACGAATTTCGCGTACTCTTATACGCCCTTATTGGACTCAGAATTATGGAGCTCACAATCATCCATCAGCAAATATAGCAGAGGACCAATATAGACAATTTATAATCAAAAAAAAAAAAAAAAATTCAAAAAAGAAATCAACGATATTTTCAACAAATACAAAAAAAAAAACATAATTGATCATAAAACTAATGCCAATTCTTCGATTTTATTCTTATCGTTCGTCGATTCGTGGAATCCGAGAAAACTTCAGACCAACACGAGGGGATGCAGTGATCGATTGTAAGCAGAAATCAAAGCAGATGTGGAAAATATGCAGCCATAAA